>JANHFT010002717.1:136158-148984 GCA_032467955.1 Pseudoxenodon macrops | reverse complement strand
TCATATGCAAATTGGCAGACCCACTCAGTCCAATCAGCAGGCGGGATGAATACCCAAGGCTGGATGCTGTCTCCACGATATGGAGAAAGCAGTGGGTGTGACTTGCAGGAGTGACTTGCAGGACTGCCAACTTCTTCATCTCTTTGCTTATAGGTTACAAATGACAATCATATGATTTTGGGACCTTGCAACCATCATAAGTGTGAAATGGTTACCAAGCACCCAAATCACAATCACGTGACCGCAGGGATGCGGCAATGGTCCAAATTTCAAGGAACGGTTGTAAGTACTACTTGTTCATCAGGGTTGTCATAAGCTTGAATGGTTGCTGAGTGACTGATCATAACCCAAGAACTAACTATAAATTTTAATCAAATAGCATTCCCACAAACTCAATAATTATAGCATCTAACTTGAATCTGACTGATTTTACCTTCAACCTTTGGTAAACCTATTTATAATAGGCTACTGAGGTACTAGTAAGTAAACTACGTCGGGAAGCAAAAGAATGAACATAATATACGCTATGAGTCTTGCCACTGAAACAAGAGACATCACTGCTCCTCACCGATATCTGACAATGCAATTTCTGAGTGGCACTTGTTAATGAATATAATACTGAATTATATGCCAGGGTGGTAGTGCTGCAACTATACAAGAAATGTTTTAAAATTAAATAAGTGAAGCTCTAGCATTTTCTAAAAGGAGCTGGTACCATTTATTGCTTTGTATCGTCACAGTATGAGCCAATCTAGTGGAGAGGATAAGGCATCAAGCCAGAAACGTGGAGATTGTGAGTTGAAGTGTCGCCTTAGGCACAAATCCAGTGGGTTGACCTTGGGCCAGTCACACTGTCTCTGCCCTAGGAAAGGGGCAATGGCACACTACTCTCCATATTGTGCCAAGCAAACTGCAAGGGCCTGTCTAGGCAGCCACTGGGAATCAACATTGACTCAAAGGCACTAAACAAACAGTTGGTATATCAGGAATGGGAAATAATTGTAAACTGTCAGTGAGCATACACATGCACAACACAGTTCTGTTATTTTATCCAAAAGAGGGCTACTCTCCTGCTGCAGTGTATTCTGTTGATCCATGGGAACTATTTCACTTTCTGCCACTTTCTGTCACTAGAGGGGAATTCAATATGCTTTATTTCTGATGTTTCTAGAGACTCTTAGGTAGCCCTGTATGTGCCATCTCATTTCTCCTTGCACCTTTTTCTCCTCATTGGCAGCTTCAAAAGCAGCAGGGCTTCTTAGCAAGTTTTCTTCTCCTTTTCCAACCATATTATGGTCTCCTCTTTTCCATATCTACCAAAAAAGCATTCTCCGTTTCTCCGTATTTGGACATAAAAGTGATGGCATTTCTCTTGTATCTCCTCCATCATCATTTGAGCGTAGCTTTTTCTTCTTGTCTTGCCTGGCAAACCTCCGTATTCACTTACCTTAAATCAATGTGATTTATACCTAAGTAACTTTTTGCATGAATTCACTGACAGCCTTGAGCAAGAGCCAGAAAATAAAGAAGATGTTACCTGGGAGAGATTTAGAGGAAGAAATCCATATTTTTTCCCTATAAAAAATTAATTAGCAAGGGGAAGGACAACTGAGTTCCCTCCTCTATTTCACTGAGCAAGGAAGAAAGTAAAGAAAGTCCTTCTGTAGAAGGAAAACTGCCAAGAGCCACTGATTAAATGCTGCCCTCAACCCTAAATCACATTTCAGAAGCTCTGGATGAGTCACTGAGGCACTGTTTTTTTTCCCCCCTCCAATTTTTGGGATAACGAAAAACTCATCTTGCACAGCTTCATAGAACTACTTTTCCAAATAAGTTAATATAAGGGTATAGATAATTATAGCTGCAGATTCTGCAGGTGCATTAAAATAGTATGCATATATTTATCCAGTAACTGAGCATCTATCCTGGTCAACAGTCGACAGATGAAAGACATCTTACCCCGCCTTTTTTTTTTTTTTTTTGACAAAGCTGTTCTTACACTTTTCAAGGTGAAGAAAGGTTAACAGACCAGTTATGTAGACTGGCACTGATCAAAATAACACGCTGCTTATCTATAAAAATATCACCAACACAGAGAAAACAGTTTTAAATAGCCAAAACAAAGGAGATGCAGAACAAAATACCAGAATAAAGAGTCCAAAGTTGTGCAAGTCTCCTTGGTGAGAGTGTCATGCGGTACAAGGGAGGGGGGGTGTTTGAGAATAAATTGGCCTCAGCACGGAACAAGACTAAAAGAAAAGAGAGCTTGGACATTAAGTGTTTTAAGCCATTCATTTTGCTGTGTCAGGAGGAGAAGCATGCGCATGGTTTGGAAAATCAGTATAAGCTTCATCAGCATTCCACTCACTTCTCCAGCCTCTCCCAAATTCTGATCCATCCACCCATCCACATGTCTTGCCAAAATTGTAGGAGGGATCTGGGGACGCTATTCTACTCTGTTTTCACACCAAGGTGCCCTTTGGTCAGTTTGCCAATTTTCCAACTTTGCAATTCAACGCCAAGCTTCTGTTATTCTCAATGTAACAGTCCGAAAACCACAAACAGTATATATTTAATGTTTACACACAAACTGGGGCATCCTGTTCAGGGCACTACATGACTGCAGAGACTGTCAGCAGGAAAGATCTCCAAGGATACTGCTTGCCTAAGGAAGACACCACATGGGTTTGCTATTTAGAAGTCAAGAGTGACTCCTCCAAATGCTGCTCATATCTGCAGCTAAGGTTACCGCGGGCTAGAGATTGCAGGCCTAGAAATATTTCTTCAGCGCTCCCCACCAGTATTCCTGCTGGTTTTTCCCCTGATATATGCAGATGAAACCATGTGCACATTTATTTAAAATAATAGATGCGTGATTAGTGTTGTTGGGAGAAACTTTTTCCTTAACAAGCAGAAGGCTGCAAGATTACATCATACTTTAAAACTGTTGGTGCTCCAAAATAGCCAATCAACTTCAACAGATTCTCTCTGCAATCATTTTCTATCTCAGCATAACTGATCTTTAAATAATCTTGCTTCTCATTGCTTGGACTGTTTAAAGCCAATGCTGTTCATATAGCGTAGGTATTTTGATACCCCAGGTAAGGTACCCTTTATGCACAGGCACAGTTGCTGAGCAACTGTTTTTTTACAAAGCAAATTCCAGGCAGTTTAAGTATTGAACATAAAAAAAGGATCACATGTTCCTGTTTCCCATTAAATGCGGTCTACCCTGGAAGGGAAGATACTGCTGACTGTGTTAGAAAGGTCAAACAATCTGTCCCAATCTCATTAGTATCTCTCAGCTTTCACACATAATCCCCAGATATTGTATGGAGCACATTGTGGCACAATGGAACTCATGGCATCTGCTTTTTCTGCTGCAATAATTAGCTACATATTGAAAAGGAGGAAGGCTCTTACGGTCATTACATTCAATGATGGGAAGCAGAGTAAGTGTTGAAAAGAAAGACCTGAGCAGTAAATGCAAATGGCTGCAGGCATCACTGCTGCAGTCTGGTTGTCTCTGAAGATTTGCTTTCCTTCTTTCCTTGTCCCATCCTGCTTTTTCTTTTTTTCTAATTCTGCTAGAAAAAGGAAAGGGAACTTGTGTGCGTTTGAGTGTGCGAGTGTGTGGTATGCACTTCAGAGGTGGGTTCTAAATCTATTTACTGCCAGTTCACTCAGGGGCGTCCTGTAGCCGTGCGCACGCAGTGCTTTAAAAAAGCTTCTGCGCAGAAGCAGAAGGCGCCGCCGAAAGAACCAGCTCGGGGGGGCGTGGCAAGCCAGGGTTGCTAACGGTTCTACCGAACCAGGCCGATAAATTACTAACGGTTCGGTAGAACCAGACCGAACCGTTAGGAACCCATCTCTGATGCACTTGCATTTCTGTGTAAGAGAATGGTTAGTGTGAGAAAGAGAATAGTTGGTACACCTAGATGGGACTTACGACAAACTGGGATTATTTGATCAAAAGTGGCATAGTTTCTTTTCAGTTTGTTTAGGGGTTGGACAGGAATCAGCTATGTTGACAGAGAGGATGATGGGCACTGTAGCACATTTTTCTCTGTAGATTCCCCTCCTCCATCTATTCTAGTGGAGGAGAGCAATCCTAAACGTAAGGCTACCTTTCTTTCAAGTAAGCATGATAGGCTTAACTTAAAGACTTTTAAAGGAGAAATACAACACATATTACGGAGTAGTATATTTGTTCATTTATTCAATTACTCTACTTAATTCAAGGAGCTTGTGCCTAGTGTTAAAATTCTTGATGGTTATGGATCCCAAAACCTGAAGCATCATCTCTCCTACTCCTATTTCCCCATGTTCTAAATCTAAGTAGATGATATTGTGCTGGCTTCTTTATCAGGGAAAAACTAATCAGATCTTCTCTGTGTTGGCTGCTTATCACTGACAGATCTTTCCCTTTGAAGTTAACTGGTGCCAAGGATCCCAATACCTTTTGGCATTAGGTTAAACTGCAGTGACAAAATGAATAGGCTATAGAATTGTATTACCTACTTGATGGTTCATTAGTAGACAACAGCATCATTAGGAGTGGGCAGGGGGAACAATTTTTGAAGTAGGGAAGAATTGATAGGTGGATGGAGGGGTCACATGATTACCCAGCAGGTTCAATATAGCAAATGTTCAATAAAAATGATACACCAAAACTGAGCTCACTACTCAACTGCCCATATATGTATAACAATATAGAAAAAAATAAAATTTAAAAATGCCATTAATCATGTCAGATTTTATCTTTTTGACAAACTAAAGATGGAACGGCTGTATAAACTAGTATCTTATTTTAACAAAAAGAGAATCTAAGTCTGTATCTCTTGGTGGCACAGTGGATAGAGTAAGTATTGCAGGCTACTTCTGCTAACTGCTGGCTGCCTGCAATTTAGCAGTTCAAATCCCACTAGGCTCAAGATTGACTCAGCCTTCCATCCTTCCGAGGTGGGTAAAATGAGGACCCAGATTGTTGGGGGCAATATGCGGACTCTGTAAAACGCTTAGAGAGGGGTATAAAGCACTGTAAAGCGGTATATAAGTAAGTGCTATTGCTATATATACATATACTGTATATGGAATAGAAACAACAGAATTCAGTCACTTACATATATATACCCGTTTCCCACTACACCAGTGCTTTTCAAACCTGGCAACTTTGATGTGTGGATCTCAACTCTCAGAATTCACCAGGAAGCATCTTAATGTCTTAAAGTTGCCTAGTTTAAAAAAATACTGCAGTACACATTTCGTTCATCGTCTCATTTGCTTCTACCATCTCCTCGAATATTATACTGGCTACATTCAGCTGTTTTGAAGCTTCTTTGATGTTAATGTGGATTCTAAAAATCCATTGTTCCTCTAACAAATCTGTTCTCTTTCTTGCACAAATGGCACCATTTACAGGACAAGCAGCAATTTATAAATCTAATCAAAGGATTGGGCCCATGTATAATCTTATCAGCTTTTGTAAATGCAAGTCTTAGACACATTGTTTCTATTTAGCTTAGGTTTACCTAACTGTATAAGGAAGTAATTTTAATAATGTAAGATAATATATACAAAGCAAACAAATTATTTGACTCATAGGTTTACCCTGATAGGTTTAACCAGATAAGCTCAGATTGTAAAAATTATGTAGGCCTTATAAGCCTATACTGTCAAATAGCTTTCCCAAAGTTAGCATTTTGGTAAGAGAAAATGGGGTTTGCAGTCCACTATGTCTACAGAGCAGAAGATACCAGCAAAGAAGATACCAATGAAGTCCTTGGTAACTTCTAAGGACTTGGTAGTTTGCTTTCACACATTTAGTTATCCGATTAGGTAACATCTTCAATGATAGAAGGGAGTGGCAATTGGTCTCTATTTATACAGAGCAGCTTCCCCTGTTCAGTATTGATAAAGAGTGTTATTTTATCCAGTTTCTTTTCTCCAGCAATTCCTTGATTAGGCTATTGTCTACTGCTTCATTGTTGGTGGTTTCTTGATTAGGGTATTGTTTACTGCTTGAATGTTTGTCTGGTGTTAATCCTGGTGTTAATGCCTGTTTATTTGGGTGTTGCTTGCTGGTGAGGATGTGCTTACTTCTGTTCTTTTTTCAGCCTTTTAATTTTTTTATTCTCTTTACTGAAAGCTATGTAACAGAGGTGGGTTCCTATTGGGTCGGACCGGTTCTACGTAACCGTTAGTAATTTGGTGCTATGGTTTGCTGAAACTGGTAGTGACCTGGTCCTGCCACGCTCCTGAGTTGGTTCCCTCGGTGGTGCCATAGGTGCCGCCATCTTGGTTTTTTTAGTACTGCGTATGCGCACGGCACGTGCCTGAACGAACCGGCAGTAGCAAAATCCAGAACCCACCCCTGCTATGTAAATATTGTTGCGCCTGTTGAAGGCTGATTTGTTCGAGTGCTTCAACCCCCCCTCCAAAAATAATTACCCCCAAAAAACACCACTCACTAGACTCTGTTGCTTTACACAAACATCTTAGCACAACAGTTCCAAATAGAATTTTCAACTAACAAAATAGCTCCATTAACTCCCAGGATATGCCCAAATTACCTCCTTAGTGGTAATTACCCCACCTTGAAGAACTACTAAACTACAAAAGAAACACTACAGGTCTTAACTGGTTTGTCTGCAAGCAAACAATCAAACTCTGAGAGCACCAAGGACTTCACAGCTAAATCTTGTGCTACATATATTCTTTTCTATTAGAACTAATAATGCAGATTTGTTTACCCAACCTGTTTTTTAGATCTTCCAATAGTGCACTTATTGTCACTGTTGGAGTCCATCCACTTTTATTGGCCACCAATCTTGTAAACTGGAGCTTGTAAATGGCAACCAACAATACATTAAAGCAATATAACATGAGCAATAAAACATGAGCAAAACATAAAAATCCAATATTGTCACCAAGGATGAACCCAACAAAATAATAGACAGAAACCTCTCAGTGGGCCATCTAATTTCCCAACTCCCAGGCCCTGTAGCACATCCAGAGTCAGAACCTGGGGAGGGAGGGGGTATAACATGTTCCAATGGCAGGTGCTATGGGTTAACTATCACTTTCTTTAACCAAAGAGATCTAGTACAATGGAACCTCGGTTCCCGAACGCATCAGTCCGCAACCAAATTGGTTCCGGAACAAAAAAATGGTCAAAATGCACCTCTATTCACGACCATATGTTCGGTTCCCGATCAAACCCAGCCGCAGCGATTTTCCCTGCCATGGCATTTCTCCTTCAGCGCCATTTTTTTGTTTTTGTTTTGTGTCGTGCTTCCGACCGGGATCCAGGAACGGATTGTGGTCATGAACGGAGGTTCCACTCTATTGGTAAAGGTGTCCCCATGGTTTTATCCCACTAGTTGTGACTAACTATAAGGGGCAGTGCTCATCTCCGTTTCTTAAGTTAAAAGTCAGTGTTCTCTGGAGATGTTTCTGTGGTCATATGGCCGGCATGACATTACACTGTAATACAGAGCATCAGGACACTGTTACCGTTCCACTTGCTTATATATGGATCTTATTTATCTACTTGCATTTGCATGCTTTCAAAGTGCTAGGGTGGCAGGAGATGAGACAAGTAGTGGTAGCTCACTCCATCTCATGGCATTTGAGTCTCGAACTGCCAAGCTGTAGACTAACAGTCTAAGACTCAGCATCACCACTGCCTGCATGATTCTGATCTCTGTAGGCATAACATGTTGCAACATCTGAATATCCTTTACAAGATCTTTGGTGCTATTCTAAAAGTGCTAGTCTGTGGCTTATTTATTGACTGGTGGATCCTCTACTATTGATACTTAACCTAAAAAGTAGCAGCTATCCAGCTTTTCAATGGCTTCACTGCCAAATTATACAGTTGGTTACTATACCTGTTATTAGTTTAGTCTTCTTTATATTTAATTTAGCCTTTCTATCAGACAGTATTATCTTGTTGGATCCTGGATCTGTGCCTTCCCAGTGGCAGCATCTGCCCTATGGAAGAGCATCCGTCTGGAGATTTAGATGGCCCAACCCTTTAGCATTTTGTAAGTCAATATCACCCTGATTGTTTTTTTCAGGCATTTGAGTTAGGTGATTAGATGAGCTCTGTTGTTGTTCATTGAGCAAGTTTCCAGGTGTACATGTAAGATATATACCTAAGGTCTGGGAAAATACACCAATGGTTTGAAGCAGAGAATTTTACCTATTCTCTCACCTGTCATGGAAGTTTATTCAACAATGCAAATGGAAAGCTTGCCAATGTAAGCTAGGTCTGAGCTAAAATAACCCCAGCAAACAACTATTTTCAAATGTAGACTTTGATGAATGCAGGATGGAACACCTGGTGGACCCCTTTGGACCTCTAGTAGTCCATGAATCACTGCTTGACAATCAGTGCACAATGCACTTGTGTAAGGTCCTTTCAGCATCAGAAAAGATCTATTTGTATACTAGGCTCTAAAAATATTCCAGCATTTTTAAAGTAAAAATTCCTGTTAATATTCTTAGAAATATTTACATTCTGCTTATTTCTTCCACTGTTAACAATCTGACAATATTGCTTTTATTCAGCTGCAAAGCTTTCTGTTACATTTTATATTTGATTTTATGGCTTTAATTTGTATGCTAATATTTTATTACTGCAAACAACAGGAATTTTATAACTGGGCAGTGTCTAAATGCTCCAAGTACATCAATAATATATAATCATCTATTACTAATGTTGTAGTCACACTGTTAATTTGACATATTGCACAGAATTGTCACAAGATTGTAGTTCATACATTCAGTTGCTGTTTAACCTTATTGCTTAATCAGGTTCTCCTACATCAATGTGTGGTTGAACACTAACTACATTGCTCAATCTGATTAAGAAAGTTTATTCCATAATACATTTTCTAATCTTTATGTATGACACAAGTTCCTTTTTTTTTTTTGGCTATGGCCCAAACGAAAATTCAAATCCAAGCATGTATGCCAATCTTGTACTGAATAAAACCTAGAGCACCACTACTTTTGATACTGGATTGGCAGCTTGATTCAATCCCAAAAATAGGCAGTTTCAATGTTGCCAAATTCACACAGTCACCATTGCTAAACTGGAACGGAAGAATGGTAAACAAATGAAACACAATATTGATCAACACACAGAATGCAGAAGGCAAAAGTGATAAATTGATAGTGTAAAATGCTGTCAAAACTAATTAAAATCTGTAGTGCATTGAAACCCTGTGACCTTGATTTAGGCCATAAGCAATAGCACTAGTGCCCTGATAAACTATGTACAGCAATTTCATGTTGGAGATTCCCATTGATGTTTTTAAGAAGAGTGGCTACAAGTATTGAAATACAGATTCCAGTCCACAATGGCTTATGGTACAATAGTTTTTAAGGCACCATCGTTCTCTTTTTGCTTGCTATAAGCACGGTGGCTAACCTTCAGGAAACAAAATATATCCAGAATCAAACATTTATATCTACTCTTGCTGGGACTAATGGACAGACCAGATCAGAAGTATCTTTTTTCCTTTTCTTTCTTTCTTTTCTGTCCTTTGTCTTTATTTTCTTACTGCTTTTCTCTACTTTTCCTTTTTAAAATGTGTCTTTTTTAGTCTGTAACAAAATTCTTCAATAAAAATTAAGTTCAATTTTTTTTAGATTTAGGTAGAGCAAAAGATGAGCTAAAGCGAGGATGGGATCCAAAGGTAGGATGACGTTCATGAAAACAACAAGGCTTCTTAATTTCTAAAAGTCCATCCATTTACATCTCTGAATAACTAAACAAACAAATGTAGGGGTAGAGAATTTTTTTTTAAATGATGTATAAAATGTACTGTAATTATTGAAAGCAAATAAAAACCAAATTCCTGAGCAAACCCTTTGCTCAGAGATACTTACCCTTTAAAATGCTAAGTACTGCAACTGACCTGCCCCACTGAGCCATAAAAAAATTCCTTGGGACCAGTCAACATATCTTGAAGTGCTAGTGAAACATACAGTGCAGAAACCTCAATTACACCTGAATTATAAACATTCTCCATTATTTTACCATGAGTCTAAACCAACACCAAAGGGCAGATACTAAAAGTAAAATGTGCATTGAATTCAAAGTAAAAGCTGCTGTGGGCAATGAGAAGCAGCTTAAAACATCCCAAAGAAAATACCGATAAAAATATAATAGCTTTTGTCTTCCTACATCAGCAATTGAAGAAATGCATAAGCATAAATGCATATTTTTAAAAACAATCAGGAATCCAAAAGAGAGTCCCTTAAGAATATCAAAGTTTAAACCCAAGATATTTACATATTACTTGCAGATTCTAATTAGAACTAACTGCAGGCTGGCAATCAAGGGAAAGATTACTCAGCAATTTATTTATTTTTACTCAGCAATTTTTTTCAAGGACTGCATGTTTTTATTCAAAGCTTTTTCTCAGAAACTGCTCCGGAAGAAAAGTGGACTCTCCACATTTGGGGTGTGTGTGTAAAGTTCTCTATTCTCCAACCTGTGCTGTTCATTACCGTTTATTATTCTCATTTACACAAACCTACAAAGCTAACATTCTGCTCCTTTATCTATTTTTAAATCTCATGCCCTCATGGGTTTTACTTTCTAAAGGAAAATTCAGCAAAATTGATTATTTGGCAGAGATTTGCATGACTCAATAAGTAACTTGCCCTTTCCCCAGTTTAGTCAATTGCACAGGGGCCTAGAGTGATGTTTGCCAGCTTGGAGTGCTAACCTGCTGTGATGAGACACCATTTGCTAAATGACTCAGCCATTGTTTCCATATGCAAAGCAAAATGTGCCAATGAGCTAACAGGACCAAGAAGCACAAATGTTTGAAATTCTCTGTACCACTTTACAGTTCTCTTGAAAGAAGAGCAAAGCTTCTGGGGCGACAACAGCTGCTTCTCAGCATTCTATTTTGGTTTTGGAAATTCCTCTAGAAATATGTTAAAATGCTTATCACAAAATAGTTACAATCTGTCCATTTTCTTGTAATTTACTTTTTTAATAGAAGAAATAAAATAAGAGTCACTGAAAATATTCCATCCAAAAAGTGATGGCGCATTAAATAGTTAATCAAAAATAAATAAGCTTCCTCTTCTTACCAACCATGTTAATTTTTTTCTATTTATTTTGTATAGTAAACACTATTTTTGACCCTATGGCACCTTTATTTCCCTTCAAACCATCATCAATGTTTGAAATTATTTATTTATTTGTATCCCACCTTTATTATTTTCCTTACACTAACTTGCTTTAATCTACTACCTTTCAGATAAGGTGGTCTACAACTACCATCATAAAGAAATATTTATTATTATATATTCACAAAAATATGAAGCCAAAGTTCCCAATCCTTTAGCTGGGGTTTTGGCCTTCGCACGCATCAGGTTCTTCCCAAGAACCTACGCCATAATGCATTGGCGTAGTAAATGCACAAATCCAAGCGCTGTGGCCTTTTCCAATTGACAGATGAAAATTGTGGAAATGCTCACATTTCTTAAATGTCATCCAAGATTTTTTGGTATGCTGATAACCAGTTGGTCCAGTTTATGCCATTATTTTTTTAACTTCAGTTTTCAGATTTTGATGTTTTGTCTTCTTATCCATTTTTTTCTATTATTCTACTATCTCTTGGTATTTCCACATCAATTATCCATGCTTTCTTATTTTCAACAACAGTTAAATCTGGTGTGTTATGAGGTAAAACGTAATCATTTTGTATATGAAAATCCGGTAATATCCTCCTCATTTTTTAATTATTTTTTCAACTCTATATTCCCACCAATTTTTCATTAGTGACACATGATTATTTTTATGGATATTCTAATCTAGTGAATCATTTTGGCAACTGGCTTATGTCTTTGTTTATAACCAGTTTATGCAACCTTCTTGCATAAGATGAATATATGATTCTACTGTTTTTTTCTGCTTCTTTGCATAATCTGCACTGAATTATTTGATGATTTTTCTATTTTGGCCTTGATTGCACTAATTTGAATATCTTGCTTTTGCATAGCCTAAATCAATCCTTCAGTTTCTTTTTTATATATTTTAGCTGTAAGTCATTGCCAGGTTTCATCTTTATCCACTTTCCCCTTTATCTTTTGTAGAAATTGACTGTGTAATGCTTTTCCTTGCCAGCATTCTGTTTGTATTTTTATTAAATTATTTTGATATTCATGCTTTGTTTCCTGTGCATTCAGTAAGTTTCAATATTTAACTTGTCTCAATGCTTGTTCTTGGCCATCTTTTACAAAATCAGACAATGCATGCTTTTCTTCAGCAGTTTGTTTGACCTGAAATAAATTTTGCTTCCGTTTTTGTGGTGCAGATATAATTAATCAATATCATTATGAAGATATAATGCTCTTCTTTCTTTTTTTTAACTCATTCAAAATTAATTGTATTTTCTTTGCCTTTTCTTTTAAATTCAGTTCCATTGTATGAAATGTAAAAGCTGATAAAAGCTTTGCTTGCATCCAAAACCATTCTTCCTTCTGTGCCTTTATTGAAAATTATTCTTTTAAAAAACCTTTTAATTTCTTTTTCCACTACTGTTTCCTTATGCAACAACATTTCGTTCAATCTCCATCTAAAAGAGCCATTTTCCTTTTAAAAGTTAAAATCAATGGATTGTAGTATGAAAGAGTCATTGGTAATATCTTCTTTTTATTAATATGAGTAACCAAAGTCTTAGAGATGCAAAATGTATTCTTTTTTTTCTTTTTTTTATAACAATTTTTATTTTCCACAATATTAATTTTACATTTCATTTTCATATATCATATTTTTTATATAATAATACCAATT
>JANHFT010002717.1:95555-116979 GCA_032467955.1 Pseudoxenodon macrops | reverse complement strand
GTGGTGTAGGGTTTCCTGCCTAGGCAGGGGGTTGGACTAGAAGACCTCCAAGGTCCCTTCCAACTCTGTTATTCTGTATCTTCTATATCTAAATACTAAATCTAAGAAATCAAAGGCACAGTATGTTTTAAAAATAGATGAAACTAATTTAGTATACTTTTCATTGTACCTCAACATTTCTGTATTAGCAAAGTACTTTTTTCTTTCACAATGTTCGCACACCGCTTCATTTATGGCTGCCTGTCCTTTCTGAGGATTTCATCGTGTGCATCCAGCATAATGCTCTCAACTCCCATTCTGTTTGCATTTATTCAGCATCCATTCATTCTGAAACATACATCATGTTTTACCACAGACACATAAGTATCTCATCCCTATGGCATTTAACTTTAATATTTCTCCGGACATATCCAACTCTCATGTATTGCACTCACAGATGTCTCAATGATATGAGGAAGAGCAAAAACAAACTACAGGATGTTTTCTCCAATTATGCCCATTTCTTGTACTCTTTCCACAAGAATCTTGCCAAACACCTTCCCAGGCATACTTAAGAAACTAACCCCACTGTAATTATTGCATTCATTCTTGCTGCCTTTCAATTTGTACAAGGAACAATAATGGCATTCTTCAACTTCAACAGATTCAATGTTCTCACACATTAAACAAATTTCATGGCTACCCTACAGGAAAACTACATCTTTCTACAATTAAAACACCTGCCTTACCATTTTCATAGCATTTAATCAGTATCTTCATAGCATTCATTTCAATTATTAAAATATCACTAACATTCCAATACAGAGCTCTACAACCCTCCTTCACTTCAATTTCATCCAAAGTTATACACTCATCTTTATTCATGTTTCCTCCCATTCTGCAAGAGAGTCCTTGTTTATCCAGTCAATTTTTTGTTTCCATCAAAATCAGTATTTCCCATCAAAATCAACATTTTTCCATCAAGCAATTTGTTCCTATCAAAATCAGAGTGTAATCTTAACTATTCCAAGCAGACCAACGTTCATTCTCATAAATTTTTGACTCTTCATAGAGCTCAATCATGTTGCCTGTTACTATTCTCATCTCATTATCAACTATCTTTTCATGTCCCCTAGCATTTGCTCAAAATATTGGTCTTCTCTATTTTTTTCTATTACACTATTCACCTGAATACACGTAACCTGAATACACGTAACAGACATTTTTGATCTCCCAGATTCATATGCATAGTTAACTTAGGTTATCAATCAATGCTTACTTTCTGACATATATTTCAATTTTTCATTCATAATTAAATGTAGATCTTGACTTTTCAAAAATTCATCAGCTCCACTCAAGAGCAGACCATCTTAATTATTAATCCTTTTCTTATTTTCATGGACTCAGAACATACCTTTTTTCTTTCATTTCATTAAGTTATGCTTTTCAAATATTACCTTAGCTTTGGTCACAAAATTGTAGTTTTTACACATTTATCATAATATAAAGTATTTCTCCATGCAATTTTTCTAGTATCTGTTAATAGTGGTAGTTTTGATATTGCTTTTGCAAATGTGTGGTACTTTTACCATAAGGATTTGGTGTACTTTTTATCCTGGAAACGTGTACCATGAAATGCAGAAATATGCTAAAATGTTAATGACAATTGTGCTATAGCTTACTGGTTGGAGATATACGAATTGGATAACTTTATGTTAAACTGACCATTGAATCCAGATTCCTACAAACAATATATAAAAATAGTTTGAAATTTCAGCACTTGCTCATCTATCTTTCTAGAAAAGAACCTTTGGATGTTTTGGAACCTTCACTAGTACTAGTCATTGAATATTATTCTACATCCAATGATCTTTTTGAGTAACTATGTATCATATGAGCTACAGACAAAAAATGGAATTTAATTAGGTCCTCATTTTGAAAGCATACTAACGTAACCCACACATTCCTAACTATGCATAGTAGAACACAGTTATCTTAACAATTCAACATTTCTCCAAATGATGTGCTGCAGTTTTCAGCTTTATACATTAATGTCTTTGAACTGTCAGAGATTTTATTAAAAAAAATAAAAAACACAGATCAATACAGGAATGGGACGAAAGAAGACACAGAAAACTCACATAGATCATAAATGACCAACTCCATCCATTCATAATTCTGGATCATTCCACAACAAGAAAATGCCCATGTTGAATAAAAGACTCAGGAAAATCTCCAAATTGTCCAGATGAAGGATTGGATAGCAAGATTCTGGGAAATTACAGAACTATATAATGCCAGACTGGATTAACAGTATCACATTCTTTGTGGGCAACCTCAAAACAATTGACCCTTCCCTACAAGTTCCCGTTATTCATGTTCCCAAATTTTCATTAGTCTACATACTTATGTATCTATCCCACAATATAAAGAGGATTTCTGACTACATTTCTGTCCTCTCCATTTTCATTCTCAATATAACTCTTTCCTCTTCTGAATTCCTCTGCAAAAGTTTAAGTAATGATTCCAGTCCTGAGCTTTTAGAGAGGAGGAAATGGGGAAGCTAAAGAAGAAGAAGTGGAAGGATGTGCTTTCATGGTATGCAAGAATGGATAAAGATGTTTTCCTCCATGGTGTTTGGGTTATCTCAACAGGCCACTTAATATTGGTTTTGTCTTGGACTGCAAAAAATATTGCCTTCTCTGAAAAAAAGTATGACACTCCCTACTCTTTCTTGATCTTCGTTTTCTCCTGTTTCTAAGCAACCTGAAGTGCTCCAATATATCTGTATTTCAAACATCACAGTTTGTGTTAATTCAAGCACCGAAATAGCACCTGATAAAAACAAAACAAACAAATATAATCTGATCAGAAAAGATTGGGCAGAAAGGCCCAACAAAGCAAGAAAAGACTCATTTACCAACCACAATAAAAAGGAATCTGTTCTCATGTACAATTCAAATCAACTTATCATTGTATCTTTCAACAACAAGAAGAAAGAGGACACATTGTAAGAGGTCAGCTGCTTAGGCATCAATTTAGTGGTAAACAATGTCTTCAATCTTCTGCAAAAGCAGACCCAGTTCTCAAGGTTGGCTTTCCTCTCTGGTAACATCTAGATTTCCTGTGATCCCAATGTATTTGGAGGATAACAGCTTAGAGAAATCTCCTATTGTTCCAAAAACAAATATTGGGATAAGACAGTAAGCATACAGATTTATGTTGTGATACGCGTTTACCTGCCAAACAGGCCAACTGCTGTAGAAACGGGAACAGCTATTTCACCAAGTGTAGACCATTGCAAACTGTTCACTGAAACTGCAGCAATGAGGCTCAAACACGCACTTTCCAGATCCATTAATGAAAGCACAAATTATAAACACCATGACTCAATAATATTCAAATATTTATAAAGTACATGCATGTAAATAAATTGCCTGTCCAAAACTGAGTTAAATTAATCTACACGAAGGACCTCACATCTTTCCCAGAAGCTTGAGAAGTTTAAAGAAGCTGGAGCAGTGTTGAATAACGAAGCTTTTAGACGGATATCTTTCTTGGTTTTTCTTTTTTCTACTTTTCATGACTTTAATTCTCTTAACAAAAACAGTAACAAAGCAAACAACATATTAATTAAAAAATAGTATCTATTTCCTTTGTAAAAAAGGAAACTGGAAAACAGGGCACATTGGCTGAAAAGTAAGTCAAGAGTATAACAATTCACATTGCTATTACAAGCAGGATTCCAAGTCATGGTTTCTTTTGCTTAGAGACAGTTGCCATCAGTTGCCATGGAATGACACAGAGCCCATGGATACACAAACCCTTTCAGCAGCAGCTTGCCTTAGTAGCCTACCCTCTCCTGCATTTACATGAGCCCTTGTTTACCCACTTAGTCCTTCCTCACTCATCTCGATCTCAGCAAATTAATTGCATTATTATTATTGTACAAAACATTCTTTGTCACTTGTTTCCTCCAAAAATGTGTCTAGTTAATACCCAACAATATGGAAGAAGAAAAGTTATTCTGTGTATCATTAAAGAAAGCCGACTTGCATATCCAAGGGAAACATAGGATTCCACTTTTCTAACAGATCTATACAGGCTACTTCCGCTATAGTCAGATGCACCTTGTCCAGTTTGTGACCCTCTTACAACGAATATAGTACAGCTGTGGAGAACTCAAACAGACTTGTAGCTATGCTTTAATATCATCAAATAATGTTAATCATCCAAATGAATCCCTAATGTGCATACAGCTGATCTCAGAACAGCCACAACAGTTGCTGTCTCTCAAGCAAATGGCCAAGCAACCTGACAAGAACTCCAAGCACGCTAATGCAGACTTATGTGTGTCTAAAGAGTTTTATGTTAAAAGATGCTCAGGTAAACCTCATTCTGTTGAAACCTCATTGGACTAAGCCAACGTATAGATGTCATATTTTCTCTTTCTGGCAAACTGAACCAATTAACATTTATGAAAACATTTTCTCTTGTAAGCAGCCAACTTTATTGACATCAGGGCCTTCTTCATATCAATAAGGAAGCACAAGGAGGTGGGAATAAATCCTGGTAACCAATGCAAAAATAGAATATGCTGGGCAAAATTAACTATATGAACATGTGAGTATTATGCAGTGATATCATCTCCTCCCACTCTACATAATTTACATTGATGTTTATTAGCAGCATGAGTTCCTTGGGCAAGAATGTCTAATACTGTAGTCTCGCATAAAAGTTAGGAAAAGCCAATTTAAAGCAGATTATTAGGGAATAATAAGGGAAATGGAACGGAATTAAGAGTCAATACTGAATATAAGAGACATTTCCAAAATGCCTCTATTCAAATCAAGGTTTTTGTACCCTAACCCTTAAAATGTTAGTCTGCTACCAGATTTTTTGAACAGCTGCTCTGACAAAGGGTTGAGAATTATAAGCCAAGATCCAATGGACTATCACAAAGCCCAACTGCTCATCCACACTGTTGTTTTGCCTTTGAAGTAATTCTGGGCCAAATATCACCACTCTGTCTATTTAGAGTCAGGATTCTCTCACATTCATTGGAATCCAAGGCAGGAATCCATGAACTCTCTTCAAGATAAAACAAGGGATTAAAAATACTCAAACTATTCACTTCTCACATAGAGAGTTCCCACATGGTGCTCTTCCCAGATATGTTCAACTGCACTTCCCATCATCTATAGAAGGGGGAGTCTAGCATGTATAAAAGACACTAAGCTCTGCAAAAGGCTGTAAGGAACCAGGGTGCTCTCTTCCTACCTAGACAGAGACCCATCCCTACCCAAACTTCCTGAAGAACCTCAAAAAATCAGAACGAAGCTTCAGCTTTCCATTGGGCAGGTACAACGTGCCCATTCTTTTTCCGGTGATGCATGGTGGTGGTGTGTGTGTGTGCATGTGTGTGTTAAAAGGAAAAGCCCTGGAGGTGTGTCCCCAGAGTTCACATCTAAAATCCACCCAGTCAACATCTGCTGCATCCATGCTTCCCACCTATCCCACGGAGACCCGAGACGATGCTCTCCCCATTTCCCCTCCACCCGCTTTCCAGCACCCCGTTATGTCAGCGCCGCACCGCGCCACGCCTCCATAGCATGTTCATCGCCCCGTGAAGCCCGCCACGGCCCGGCTTCTCCTCTGCATTCGTCCCCTTCCCGGACCCAGCACCGCACATCCCTTCCTTCCCTGATGCGAGGACCCCCGCCGGATCCCGCCCATCTTACCTGGGCACGCAGCTGGGCGCTGAGCGATCGATTTCCCAGGTGGCGAAGAGGTTCATGGGCACCGGGACCGGCCCGAGACCCCCAGAGACCCCCGATGCCGCCGCGCAAGTGCCCATCGGGGGGAAAGCATTACTGGCCGCCCCCCCGGGCCCTGACCCGGACCCCAGCGAGCCCGCTGTCGTCGCCGCCGCCGCCGCCATCGCGCCGCTACCCTGGAACCTAAACTGGGTGCGGTGGGAGGGAAGGTAGGGGGGCGGCCGGGACCCTCGGCCCAGCCCCGATCCCCTCCTCACAGCACGAACGGGGCGGAGCCTCTAACGAGGCAGCCAATCGGGAACGACGGAGGCAAACTTTGCCGCGCCGGTAGGCCAATCAGCGTGGAGGGGAGAAACTGTTTCCACAGCATCAGCCAATTCCGACGCGAGGGGCAGGCTTTGAAAAGGGGAAGGCTTGACGAGGCGTGGCCTGGGGAAAGAAGAGTTTAAATAGGGAGGAGAAACAGACTTTAAGGATTGGAAAGGACTTGAGTGACGCGTACTTTATCCAATAAAGAAAGAGACTACTAATAAAAGCATTCTTCATGTTTCTGTCTATGTTGTGATTGTGTTGTCTATTTAAAAAAAAAATAGTATTGATGTATATTGTGGGATTTTCAATTCAATAAACAAACGTGTACGGAATCGGTGAAGTAATATGGTACTATGGCCAGAACAACCCAGATCACAAATTGTACATCGGAAGGGCACTGGAGCTGCTGCTGGACCAAAATTTCTTCATGATCTCCAAATATGTGGAGGAAAATTCCCCCAATGTTAGAGAAATGGCTGACAAACATGCACCCCCACACTTATCCAACGGGAGCACATGGGCTAGACCTGGAGATGAAATCTAGGGCTCTATAGTTCAGCAGATCTCTAAATATCCTTTCAGAGAATGGCAGGGAATGGGCAAATGAAAGCAGGCCCAGTACTAATGAACTGAAGATTATCCAAGTAGTGTTTCTCAACCACAGCTGCTTTAAGATGTGCGGACTTCCAACTCCCAGAATGCTGGTTGGGGGTTGCAAAAAATATATATATTTTGCTGCCATCTTGTGGTCATCCAGATTTCTGTTGCCCAGATCCCTTAACCCTAGTACCGGTATCAGCATAGAGAAAAACTGGGGCTTGACACTGCATTTTAGCATTCCTATGTACAGCAAGCTAAACCCAGACTTATTTCCAAGTAAGCGTGGAAAGCATTAAATGGTATTCTTGTTCATTGCCATCCAGTAGTTGATTGGTGTTGATTCTTAGTGATTACACAGATTCTCTTCTACACAATCTGTTCCAAAGTCTTTCAGGTCTTCTAGTCTTGACTTGCACCCATTGCCACTGCAATTGAATCCATTTAACTTTCTGCTAGGCATTCTCTCTTTTTTTTTGGTATTCCTTCCATCTTTCCCAGTATTATTGGGGTTTTTTTTGTTATGATTTATTAATTAAACTATTTAAAGGACCAGAATAAATAGGTACATAAAAAAGAGACATTGTGCATAAGGAAAATAAATAATGAAATAAAAAGTAAATAAAAGATGTATAATTATCATAAAATTTAAATTAATTAAATGATTAGAACGTAGTTCATTATGTTATCTGAAGAAAGAACTTTAAATCTCTATACAACTGTATAACATGAATATATTATATTATATTAGAGTTTAACATTGACATCCGACTCCATGCATGTAATCATGCAAAAAATTTAAAAATGGGGGTGAAGTTACCAAAGAAAAAAAAAGAAAAATAAATTAAAAAGAGAATAATCAGTAAACAATATTGGCAAACTATGAAATTTTAAGTTTCCTCCCATCGTAGCCAACTGGGGATTGTTTCAGTACTTTCATAAACACTGGGTTTTTTGCTAATTGTGGTCAATTAAAAACCACACATTAATATCCTAGTTTGGATTGTTACATGACATGTGATATATAAGGGAGTTATTCTTGTTTAAATTTAGTCCAGTTTATGTTCTGAATGCATACTGTTAATTTTGCCTTTGCTAGGTGTTCTTCGAGTGTGGTTTCCCAGTCTGATATTGTCAAATATTGAGACTGCCAGCAAAATATTCAGTCAAATTTTTCCTCATGACCATCAGTATATAACTATAAAAAATGTTCTTATTTATTTGTTCTTCTAGGAACAATTCGTAGTAGAAATCAAGGTTTTAATTCAAACTTTGTTTATTTTTTTAAAATAATGTTATATTTCTTTCAAGGACTTCTGAGCTTTTCGATTGACCACCATGCTTGATAAAATGTTCCTTTTATATCTCAATATTTCCAATATTTTTATGATATAATTTATCTATTTTTTATTTATGTTTTATCTGTAAAATTTTCTGTCTGGACTGTTGCTTCATGATTAAGTTTTATATGAGGACTCTGAGATGTTCCGGGATCCCATCTTTCTAAGGATATCCCATAGTTTCACATGGTTGACCTAACTAAAGGCCTTTCTCTAATCAGTGAAGCACATTTTGACTTATAGGGCTCTGGTCGTGCTTGGATGAGCCTTAGCATTATTTATTTCGCTAGTGTGTGAAGCTAGGAATATTGTGTTAAGTCTTCTTTCTTTGATATGTAAATTGACCTCTTCCAATCTATTGGCTCTTATGCATTGTTCTCCTTTGATGGTGTAGCATGGTTAGAACCTTCACAGATTCTTCTTCTGTTGCTTGCCATATTTCTATAGATATTCCATCAATCTCTTCAACTTGGTAATAGCTGGAGTGCTCTCATATACTAATACTAAAGCTTCCTGTAAATATTATTTTCTAAGGTATCTTGGATGTTGACATCCATATTGTAGAGAATTTCACTGTATGTGAAGGAAATCCTGCCATGCTTGACCCTGACTACTTTAAAGGATTGACAATAATCTTAAAATCCTGTTAGAGTTTCTCTCCATATTATATCAAAAAAGTCTAATGAATGTTATTTGATCACCAAATGCATTGTAGCCAAGCACTTTTGCTATATTCTTTCTGACTATGAAAATGACATTATCCTTTTTTCATGTCCTGAGGAGTAAATAGTATGTTCTTCTGATTGAAAGTGTCAAATTCCCTTTCAATTCATTGATGCTTAAGTTGTCAATATGCAGTTGACTCATCTTTAGCTACACTGAGTTTTTCCATATTCATGCTTCCTACATTCTATGTTCCCCATGAGACTGCACCTTTGGATTCTTTCCCCCCTTTGCATGGCAACATCAGCTACTAGATGTCCTACTAAAGGGTTTGAACTAGATGTACAATCTATCACCATTAGTAGCCAATTTGGTGTAGCTATTAAAAGTATTGCTCTAGAAATCAGGTGACTGGTCTAGTCCTACTGGAGGCACAAAACCAGCTGGATGACTTTCAGCAAATCACCTCTTTCAGCCTAGGAAGAAACAATAACAAATTAATCCTGCAAATGTTGCCAAGAAAACTGTATAGCCTTGTCATGTGGTTGCCAGGAGTCAAGACTGATTCGAGGGCATAGGAACAATAACAACAACAATATTAGTACAACCAAAGTTATTTAGCTTTTCCATTCAATCTGAATTGTGCGTCATCTGGCACTATATCTTTGCTTCCTAGGAACATCCCATTCCCATTGCATTACAATGAGGCAGTAAACCAGGACAGAATATTAATCTATCAATTGTCTCAATCCCAAACTATACATAGCCATCTGCCCCAATAATATAAATAAATAATTAAGAAAAAAACCCTCCTACTTGGAAACATTACCAATCGTGACTGAGCGGCAATGACACCTACACAATCATCTATAGGGAGGAGGGGGAGCCGTGGATTTGCAGAAAGACATGTATGTCCAAGGTCCTTTCCTGCATCCCAACCTGCAAAACATGCATGTGATGAAAATGAAACCCCTAATCTTCAAGGCCCAGTAGCTCAGTCAATTTTCACCTGTCAGGTTTTAATCCCTTTATATTGTGTATGTGTGCCCTGCTGAACCACAAACTAATCAGTCATACTTTTAGCCTGGCATATTCTATAAATTCCACACACATGATCAGTTTATGGTTTATAGTAATTTTATGGTTTATAGTTCAGTGAATTTCGCAATGCCACAAATATTGAGGTACTTGGATAAAGATAACCATGGGAACACAGTCATAAAATATGCTAACACAGTCATCTAATGAAAAGGAAGTGGTTCTATACAACACAACACAATGTGTGTGCATATGTATTTCTCTATAATTACAATGGATATCAGAAATGTAATGGATATTACTTATTGAGATTCTTAACAAAAAAAGGTATAGCAAAAGAATTTTAAAACTTTAACTTTTATTAATAAATCTCAAAGCCTTCTTTTAATCAATATCCAGATTAATCAATATCCAAAGTATTATTCATTGGCTGCTAAAAATTGTACAGATTCTGACTACATTAAATACCACAATTAGTCACACTCAAGATTGTTTTACTCCAGTAATGTATAAATACATATCATCAAATGCCAATGTGTTCTTTAAAAAAGTTTGCTGCAGATTGAAAAAAGGATGCTAAGCTAAAAATAATTATTTGGACTGCTTGGAAAACAAAGTGATTATTAAAACAAAATATATGAGAGAAATTATCCAAAACAGAAGTAGCCTTTGTTATAATCTGATTTTTCCTCATTTTACTACATCTTATAAATGGAAGGTTGGGGCAAAAATATGCAGGACTACTATGTATGCCTTTCTTTTAGCTTCATTTTTAATTAATTTGCCACCTATGAGGTTAAACTCAATCTATGAAGTTAACTCAGGATATCTCTTACACTTTACTTGCGCCCATGCTCAAAAGGAGATACCTGTATCAGTCAAAAACCATTAGCATTTTTAGAAGTAGATACCTTATCAATTCTTAAAATGTAGCAGGGAGTACTGGTGACAATTAGATGATGGCACAGCTTGCCTCAAAAGAGAAGAGAAGGAAAAACAACAAGGTCGGTGGACTCAGTTACATTGGTGATGAGTGCACCATTAGGAGGCTTGAAAGAAAGTTTAGGGATAGATTGTCCTATAGAAAACCTATGTACCCCATAGGAATAAAAAACAACTTGATAGTATATACTCAATCAATTAACACCTTGCCTCACCATTCCATAGTGACACTAACACTTCAATGTGATAATCAATAATAGCAGCCAGAAGTCCCCCGTATTCTATAAGTTGGTGAGTTTTGCGTTGTTTTTATCTTGGTCTCCTTTTTCTGCCTCAGACAGTGCTAAGCTAATGTTTCTATGGATCATGAAGTGATTCTGTAGTTGATGTGGAATGTAGAGATAATTCTCCCAATCTGAAGTCTGGCATGATTTAGTAATTGCTTTCAGCAAGCTTTTGAAAATATGAAGCTACCTTATCAGTTGTAATTCAATAAAAGGATACTTGCCTACTGCAGAAATATTGTACCTATAGCAAATTGCCCATATAAACTTTAAACACGAATAATTTCTAAACTGCATTAGAGGAGAGTTGATCAGGGCTTTGGAGACCAGCACTTGTACAACAAGTAATTATCATGAAATAAGGAGCAGATTCTGTGACCTATAGAATCTATGCACATCATACATCAATAATTTGCTGAAATGGCAGAATGAAGCTAAAACCAAGAACAGTTATTGAAGATTTAAGTTTGTTGGCAGATTCAACCCCACGAATGCCAATTATTATACAGAAAATGACACTTATTTTAATATATTTATTTTTCTAGTGATGCTTTATCATTTCTAGTTCTTATGTTTTTATGCAATGATTATAAGAAAATAGTTTAAAATGCTTCCAATACTCCTTACTTTTAAAAAACAGCAAAAATTTTCTTTCTTTCTTTCTTTCAAGTAGTTTCTTTGGCACTGCTAATTATACATGTTTTCCCCCTCATTTTGTGCATTATCAATTTCCCCCCCTACATTCCCTTTAAGGTAAGCATACTTGCTGTGATTTTAGCCAGATTGTGGTAAGAAATGGCCTTGTAAGAATTTAGCCATAAAATGATAATGTCCCTTTAGTTGAGTATCCCTGTCCAATCTCTGTAATGAGATACCAATAAACAATCAAGTCTGTTCAGTTTGATGCCCTCCAGCTATAAAAGAGGATCAAAGAAGCAATTTAGAGCCAGCTTTAGTTTAAATCCTGGGAAAAGCAAGGAAATATAGAGCTTTGGAATTGTGAATTCAAAAAGGTACAGCCAATTTCATGCAAAGTTAGTGGACTTGCTACTTTTCCAGGAATTCCCCCCAAAGCAACAAAAGTCAAAACACCATTAAATCTTCAGCTGAAACCTACAGTAAATGAAGGATTTATAGCTGAATATCAAATCAATATTTTAGAAATCTATATACTACTAAAACCCTTGTGTCTTTTGATTGTTTGCAGCCTTCAGTTGGGTGAAACTTTTGATTGTTTGCAGCCTTCAGTTGGGTGAAATAGTTCATCATAGGCAACACTTTTTGAATCAATATATCTCAAGTGGGCTTACAGAATGTATCCAAAATCCAGGATCCCATGGAATAGAAATTTGTCAAAGTTCTGACCACTTCAGTGCTGCTGCATTATAATACCGCAATGCTGCCAAAATCACCCACGGTCATCCTTTCTAATACTCTCTGCTGGCTTCCTAGAAGGAAAGTCAGTGGAGAAGCCAGCGGGAAATCAGAGATTTCTGTTCCCAGTGATTTTTTGCCTGCCTGTGGTCACTCTGTTTCTCTGTTTAGGTAGGAAAATATATCTGAAACAATGACCCAAAGGGCCATGGGTTGTCTATAACATATTAAGCTTCTAATTATTTCTCCTTGGTGTTTACTTCTGCGGAGGAAAACTAGGAGAAAATCAAGATTTTTCATAATTACATCAACCCTTTTAAAAGCTGCTTGGAATAGCTCCCATCATCTCAACAAAACACATTTCATGAACTTCTCCTTGCTATTAAAGTCTGCATAGCAACAGACATTTCAATGCTCTGAAAAGCGGACTCTGCACCTGCGGGAATATGTTAGGAGGAAGAGGAGGAGGAGGAAGAAGAAGAAGAAAGAGAAGAAGATAGCAGCCACACCTCTAACACACATTAAGATAAGTGTGTCACATATTAGCAAGATTTATATTGTTTCATATGTATTATATATGTATGTGTGTGTGAGCACATACAAATTTAGAAACAAGTAATGAAAAAGATTCAGGGAAGTTAACCAGGAAACAAATGGCAGATTCTTATTATAAGTAATCTGTCCTGACAGCTGAAAAAGAGCAGGGCAGCTGAACCTCTGTATCAGATAAAATCCTGAATTTTCAATAGCAAGTAACGTCTGGCATATTATGATGCATAGAAGAAAAGGGGAGCTCTAATTAATTCTTTAGGGACTTCCCCTCCGTACAGCCAAGAAGGGAATTAACTGCCCTACATTAGAGATAGAATTTGTTATTGGGTAGTGGCTTTGTTTTCAAATTCATCAATATACAGGTACGCCACTTTACACTTGTCAGTTTAAACAATTTTTGGCCAGTTGAAAGAAGAAATCATAAAAACAAGCCTTACTTATGGATCAATAGAGGTTAGCTTCTAATATAACATGCTATTATATTTTTGGCAAGAATAATTGTTGTGCATTTAATAAAAATTAATATTTTATATGATGCATGTAGGGGAAGGATTAAAGATATTCAGGCAGTCCTTAATTTACAATCACAATACGGACCAGAATTTCTGTTGCTAAGCAGGATAGTTGTTAAGTAAATCATGCCCAATTTTAGGATCTTTTTGACACAGTAAGTTAAACAAATAACTGTAGTTATTAGGTGAATCACACAATTGTTAAGCGAATCCAGCTTCCCCCATTTACTTTGCTTATCGGAAACCAGCTAGAAAGATCACAAATGGTGATCGTAGGACTGCAAGATGCTGCAATCATCGTAAATATATGCGCCAAATTGTGATCTAACCATGAGGATGCTGTGAACGTCTTAAGTGCAAGACCTGGTCATAAGTCACTTTTTAGTGCCATTGTAAGTTCTAATGATTATTAAATGAATGGGTGTAAGTCAGGGGTGGGTTCTAACTTACCTTGTCACTGGTTCACTGCCTCCCGCACTGCGTGGGTGCCCGCATGGGCGCTCACGCATGCATAGTAGAAAATAAAATCACAAAATCCCCCCCACAAAAAAGGCTGAAAACAAGATGGTGATGCATGCGCAGTGCTGGAAACTTGGCTTCTGCGCATGCGCAGAAGAAAAAAATCTGGGGGGGAAACAAAACACCAAAAAATTCCCCCCAAAAAAGATGGTGGTGTCCACAGACCAGAACCAGCTCCGTGACATCACCAGAGGCCTACAACCTACTCAGTAGAACCAGTCCGAACTGGTAGGAACCCACCTCTGCTGTAAGTCAAAGACTACCTGTATTATTCTGTCCTAGGTGACTACAGGTTACTTAATGACTGTCTACTGAGCTCTCTGCCTCTGAATCCCAGTACAGGTAATCCTTGACTTACAACTGATCATTTACTGACTATTCAACTTTTACAAAGGCACTAAAAAAAAGTGACTGTTGTATCACTTACGACCATTGCAGCATCCCCATAATCACAATTCAGATGCTTGGCAACTGACTCATATATATGACCGTTGCAATGTTCCGGGATCATGTGATCACCTTTTGCAAACTTCTGACAAGCAAAGTCAATGAGGAAACCAGATTCACTTAACAACCGTGTTACAAACTTAACAGCTGCAGTAATTCGCTTAACACCTGTAGCAAGAAGGATCATAAAATGGGGCATTTTAAAAATATCTCACGTAGCAACAGAAATTTTGGACTCAATTGTGGTCGTAAGTCGAGGACTAGCTCTAGTTGGAATGATAGCTTCTGTGTTCTGACTGTGATTGGCCAAAGCAAAATACAGAACACTGACAAACTACTTGGTGTAAGCCAGCAAGGCTCTCCATATGTTCCTATTAAACACAGATTGGAAATCCTTCAAAATAAGTCTCACCAGTGGGAAACACCAGGCAGTGCATTACAGCATGCTTAAATGTCCATGTGTTTTCACATACTCATTTGTATATTATAGCTTCATCCAATTAAGGTGGCTGTGTGTCTTATTTAAGAGTCCTCTATTTGAAGGGCTTTCAGAGGACAGTTCCCTATTTTATTTTAAGATATCCTATTTCAGCCTTCCCCAATATAGTTTTCTTCTAATGTACTAGAATTTCCAGCCAATGTGGCAGAAAGGAATTTTGAGAGTTGTAGTTCCAACTTATATAGAAGGCAGTAGACGACAGAAGACTGTCCTTTCTGAAAAGCTGTCTAGTCCATGCCCAAATGTAAAAAAATAGAATGATAAAAAGAAGGAAAAGCAGGTACTTGAAATTGATAAAAGAACATAGATAGCAGACTAAGCAGGCACAGAAGTTAACATTGTCATACTTGTTAGCACTAAAATAATTCATACGGTGGTTCTGTTTCACCAGGAAATCCCAGGATTATTGGATAAACTGAGAAGTTGAAATAAAATTAAGCAGAAATCAGTGGCAAACTGCTTCTATATCATTAGCCTAATTATTTAAAGATTTGGAACTTCAGTGTAAGCATTTATGTATGTGTAAACAGACCAGAGGTGGGTTCCTACCGGTTCTATCCAGTTCTATAGAGTAGGTAGTAACTCCGCAGTGACATCACAGAGCCAGTTCTGTCGGTGGCTCTGTGGGTGCCGCCATCTTGGATTTTGCTTCTGCGCATAAGCTAATTTTTGCTTCTGCACATGCGCGTAAGCTAGTTTTTGACTGCCGCATGTGCACTCGAGGTGCAACCCTGAGCGAACCGGCAGTAAGAAGATTCAGGACCCACCTCTGAAACAGACACGCACCCACATATATCATGTATGTAAGCTGTGTTTTTTTATTCCTTCATGAGGGGGTTAATGCCACAAATGGCCAGTAAGATTTAACCTCAAATACATCCTGAGAATGGAAGAATGATAGATCTACCAATAACATTTAAAACATTTTTGCAGGAGGAGAAAATAGCAGCCGATGGGGAGTTTAAAAAAATGGAAAGTATTTATAAGGGACATTTGTGGCATGCAAGCACTAACAGTTACGGTTATTAATTCTAACCAGATATGATTAATGGATACAAAGCAATGTAGCAGCAGTTTTAAAAATAGTTTGGAATTATTCATCCATGTAACCTAAATGTTTCCCAATTTATTTTTTGTGTAAATTTCAACTACTGTATCCTTATGAAGATGTAGGGGGGGGGGAATAGGTCATATAGGATTTATTTAGGATTACCTCAAGAAGGCCCCCTCCCATTCTATGTACAAAGCTGATCAGTCTGCCATCTTAATTTTACTTCCAGATGAGGAATTGGCCAGGAATCAGAACTGCACCTAAGGGCAGCAGCCTTGCTTAGATGGCACAGAGCTTGGTCCTCGAGCCTCCAAGAGAGCAGATGGGCCTCAGAAGGAAGTTCAATAGGAACATCCAAGGATGGCCTGATTCTGCTTCCTCTCCACCCACCCCCTTGTGTGAGGCAGCCATCTCATTCTGCCCAAGGATATGTCTGGCCTGATTTTCCTTGAGAGAGAATTCCTGAGGGACAATGCCATAGAAAAATAGTCCTGTTCTTTCTAACTACCAGCTGAGACTCTAATATTTATTCCAAACAGGGCTTCATAAGGATTGTTTTAATATTAGATATCCTACATATCCATCCTCAGGATTTTTCTGATTTGTGAAAATTTTATTGACATAAGGGACATTCTGTATATGCATGTGCATAGAATATTATTACAAATTAAAAGTAGCAGGATCTGGTTTAATTTTCTTGGTCCCTTCTTGCATGTTCTCTTACATCTGATGAGAAACTATATTTGTCCAAGCAGGTCTTTTCTGAAATAAATTGCTTCCAAATGAGGAATCATATGGGTCCATTAAAAATTCCCATTCTATGTGTTACCCCAAAATATGTCAAGGCATGGAACTCCCAAAGCACTAACCTTAGCATTAGAAACGTCATGTTCTACCTCTAGCAAGGAATGCTTTATTGGTTACATCAGTTTTTCTCAACATCATGAACTTGGAAGATATGTGGACTTCAACTCCCAGGATTCCCCAGCCAGCATGTGAAATTCTAGGAATTGAAGTTCACACATTTTAAACTTGCTGGAGTTGTGAAAACTTGGTTATATTACTAAGCAGGTAACTCTACTTCTCATTAGGGACCAAAGCCTAGAAGTGTGTATTTGTATAATCAACAGCAGAGATTGTTAGGATATCCATGGCAAAAGGGCCCTTATTTATGGGAGTAGACCAGGAGTGTCAAACTCAAGGCTCGTGGCCCAGATCTGGCCCATGGGGTGTTTAGATCTGGCCTGAGGGGCTGCCCTGGGAACAGCAAAGGACTGGGCCGCGGTGCCTCTGCCAACAAAAACAGCCCTCCCGAGCTCTGTTTTGGCTGCAACGGCCTCCTCAGGCCACCACAGGTGCCCTCGACACAAGTGACGTTGAGCTGGCCATGCCCCCTCGACCTCCCCCAGGTCAAACACAACCATGATGTGGCCCTCAATGAAATCGAGTTTGACACCCCTGGAGTAGACCATCAAGGAACACCTATTATTCTCTATTGAATTGCAATAGTCAATGGAACATTTTCCAACTAAAGATAGTCTGAGAACCTTCACAATATTGAAGCTATATTTAATTTAGAACAATGAAAATCATATAATAATAGTGATTAAAGTCGATGGAAAAATGAGTAAAAATGACACTGCCTGAGATATATGTCAAAAACCTATATCACAAAATCTACCCAATTCTAATGTAATGCTCCCCAGTGTGCTGGACCACCTCCTAAATTCCTTGTCAGTATAATTGCATTGGCTTATAGATGCTTAAACCCTTCATTTCAGGAAGGTTGTACTAGATCATCAAAAGATCATCAGATCCTTGCAACACCATGTTGTTTCCAGATTCAGTCTTACTTAGTATGAAGTCCAATAGCTTGGAATAAACATATTGAATTTGATGCATTGTTTTGGGTAAAAATCTCTCCCACAAGCAGAAGTCTTTACATCTCTGATTTGATGTTATCTTTATTGTATACAGTACTGCCTTTTGCCAATATTCTGAGGTTACAATTCAAAGGATGCATGGACCCAAGTGACAAAGTCAAAACAATACAATTATCTCAGTTCACGTTGTGATTCTTTCAGAAATTGATCCTGCAAGGTGGGGGATTATAGGGCTCAGCTAATCCTCTTGAGCCTCTAGGGATCTCTAGTCTAAATTCTCTTTTATTTTCACCATACTTGATATGCTCTCCAAAAGCTTCCTTTGTGTTATGTTATTGTGCTTGTATGACTGCCCTTTAATCTTAGGACAAAATAAATGAATTTATGGGGAAATCTACTTTCAATGGATTGCTTGAACAATGCATTTGATGTTCTAGAAAGAAAGACTATGCAATTCTTGAAATATGTAAGAAATAACTAACAGTGCATTGGATAGCTTGCTAAAGTATAGCACTGTGGAGAAAAAATAATGCTTTTTTGTTAAGGTTCTCTCTCCTGTACAGCTATTAAAGATAATAGATACCTTTTCTACAGTTTTACCACCAATATTTGGGCACTTCTTTTCACTTGTATGAATAAAAGATCATCAGAATTCCACAGCTCATGCAGTATATAAAATAGAAATAGCAGTAGAGAGAAGGTGCATGTTTGATTCATAAAGTTGCAACAGCTCAAATAGCAAGAACCAATTGATCTGGTTATATATCTTCCTTAGCCTCTCTAAGCCATATTTTTCTCCAACAAATAAAATAATGCATGTCAGCAAAGAGTCCTGGATTGTTAGTCTCTCCCAAATGTGAGTAGTGACTTTCTTGTTAAATCCATGGCTATGATTTTTCTAAGCAAATCTTTTATTTACTGGAAAGCTTTATAAATTAGATTGTGCTCAAATAAGATAAGATGTACAAGGGAACAACAATCTTATCTTTTATTTTTCCTCACCCAGCAGAAATGCTGTCTGCGTCAAAATAACATGCCAAAGATTTGAAAGAAAGGCCAGAAGTCATGGAGATGTCCGTGGATGGCTATTCCTTGGGGAGTTTTTCAGATAGGGGCACAAGCCAGGCAAGGAGTAAATTTCAGGACTTGCAGTATCTCTTTCCTGCACACAAGTACACCCTCGTTCCACAGCCTGTGTGAAGAGACTCAGTGACACCCAGTGGCCACTTTGGTTGAGGCTTTCTGTTAATCCGTGACACACTGCCTGCATTTGGATGGGAACATGACAAAGAGAATCTTCTCCTAGCCTTATCATCATCTATTGTACAGCGCTGATAGTGCCTGCTTCCGTTAGCAATTTTCAGATGTCATTCAAGGGCAGCCAAATTGCCAATTATTTCATGCATCACTAACTTTTAAAATAGTTTACAGAAATGAAACTGCATTAGGCTGTTGCAACAAAAATGGATACAAAAACATAGACAATATATATTATGAGAATATAGCCATCCATACAATATGCCATATACATATATTTCCCAAATATTTCTGAGAAAATAAATTGATTGGTCTTCAAGGTGCAATAAGACCGTTTGAAAATATATATATATAAGAAAGATGTTTCTAATTGTTTGAAACCAGTTGTTTAAATTCTGATTTGAATTATTTAGATTTGCCGAGTCAGGTGTTGGTCCTGTTCTGCATGGCATAGGCTCGTATTGCCCAGGGAAAGTTGTGTGACTTGCCAGGAAAGTTTCTTTAGATTATACTTAGTATCAGCATGCAACCTCCTTGGTCAAATATCAACTCCTGTACATTATTTAGTGCTGTACTTAATTGCTTTTCCAGCATGAGGTTGCAATATCTTAGATATGGGTCATTGCAATCACTTGGCACTCCTTGTAGTTAACACTGTTTCTCTCTCCTATTAGGTATGGATTACATATGGATATGAGATGTAGCTCATACCTTCTGGAACTGATCTGGTCTAACCCCAAATCATAGTAGAAAACGTATGGCACCACTAATAAAAAAATGTATGTTCTCAAATTAAATTAGGCTTGGCCTGCCTCAAGCCCCAGCCCAAGCAAAAAACTGCAGAAGAGCTTTCCCAGTACTGAAGATTTTTGATGGACTTCTTGGCAACCGAAGACTTTGGATGACTGAAATGAAGTATTTGACTCCTTTCTCTTTTTCCATTACATCTTACTTGAACAGCTAAGAAGAAGCAGCAGCAAGAGAGAATCTTTTAAGGCTAGCTGGCATCCTCATTTAGGTAACACACAAGGCTCCATTTTCTAACAGCTCATACACGGTGAAGGTTGAGTCTGCTGCTTAATGCTAGACCCAGCCCAGAAATGAATGCAATGACTGGAAGGACATTTAGAGACTAATTGGGCAGAAGTAAAATGTGTCCGAAGTTTTTTATTTGCGTGAGTTATCCTCAGCAAATATTAAATCAGGTTATTATCTTCATGCTGGTTTAGAAGTCAGAAGCCTGGAATATAAGAATTTCTTTCAATTATGCCTTTTCAAATTCCCTTGGCCCAGCACCCATGTTACCATAGAAGCATACGTTTCCTTAGGTATTTAGTGCTGTTTATAGTCTCATTATTTTAATATTCCAGGGTGATGATGCTTATTTAACCTGTACCGAGTGTGTTACAAGAATAAATATATAGATGGTCTTGAAAAGCAGCTTTGGTGCAACTTATATTAGAAATTAGCCCTCGCCCAGGTTTTCTGAATACTATAGGATTAAATGTACTGGCCAGAATATACATGGTATCTTTAGCACATAACCGTCATTACATAGGAAATTTTTATCATGTTCTCATGAACAAAAGAATAGCTCTCCTGCAGCTTCTCATTGAAATATTGGGTTAGAGCCAACATGCTAAGCTGCATGCCTGAGGCCAGTGGACACATGTGGAATCTGAAGAACATGTCACACAGGCACTCTTACAAAACTGCTACCATAATATGGCCAGACAAAAACATCCATTCACCAGGAAGCAAACTAGTGAGTTTATTCTCCTCTATCCACCCTACTGCTTCCATCATGCCTTCTAACACTTCATTTTATCCTTTTGCCTTTTCAGTGGACTTGGTGAAACTTCCAACCAAATTATTGGACTGTAACCATCCACTATTTCTACAAAAACCTTTCACATGTGTGTTATTTTATTACTTTGAAAGGAAACAATACTCAGTCTCCTCTGATTCTAGTACGGTATGTCTATGTTCATTCCCATGTTTTATGAAATCTGAAATCCACTACCAATTTTGTTTTTGGATACTTACCTCTTTTTGTACTTAAAATGAAAAATGTGTAGCCAAATACAGCCCTGCTGCTCCACAAGCCATTAGGATTGTACTGTAAGCTGTCCCAGAAGAGGATAAACACAGTGCACTGATGTATCATATGGATTGCTAAGTGGGCAATGGAGTTATGGAAGGAGTCACCTTCCCTAACTGAGAAGCAAATAGCAAGAAACACATACAAGATATGCAAGCAGAAGTGATGATTATGGGCCAAGTCAGTGCCAACTTTTAGTGACCCCATAGACAGATTTAAGGGGTGTGCATATACCAGCATGGTGTTCCCTTTTATTCGTATCCATTTCATGTATTCATAGTTATGTTTATACTTATA
>JANHFT010002717.1:70048-92794 GCA_032467955.1 Pseudoxenodon macrops | reverse complement strand
TGCCGCCCCTCGCCGCCCCCTGCCCTAACGCTCCGCGCTCGTGGGTGGAGGAACTGCAAAACCCGTGAGCCACCGCCGCTTGGGAGAATCGCTCTTGACCTTCGCTTCCCGCGGGAAGGAGAGGCTTCTTGCCCGGGTCGCATCGCGGGGGATGGTGCTGCTGGGCTCCGGGCCAACGGCTGCTCGTCACTTACACCGGAGAGGAGGCATTTGCGGGGAGAAGAGGCGAGCCGAGCGGCGTAGAGCGCTCCCGGCACCGGTCTACAGTACGCTAAAACAGCCGGAAGGGAGCTCCCTGGAGAGGCGGGAAGCAACCGGCGTGCGGGACCTCGAAGAGCGAGCCAGTCGGGGCGCGGAGCCACAAATTCGCACCTAACCGTAGCGATTGGCTCGCCGGGGGTCCCTTGCAAGAGATCAGCCTGGGCAGGTCCGGGCGTGGAAGGCAGGGCGGGCGGCGGTGCGGCTGCCTCTCCAGGACTGGGAGCTGTTAACCAGGCTGAAATCCACGCGCAGAACTTGCTGAGCATTCATTGGCTGCGAAGGGCGGCCTCGCTTTGCCGGGGATCTCGCTCTCGTCCTAACTCAGTTGATTAACTGACTGGATCGCTTCAAGATCCCTCCGTCTTTCATCACTAAACCATCCCTGTTGAGAGCCGGAGAAAAGTCCCGAGGCTTTTAAGACTCAGCACTAGGTAATGTTGTACTACTGCTACTATTAATTATTGTTGTTACTATTATTTTCGTCTAAAATCATCCTTCATTTTAACGAGTTTTGGTTTTGCTCTTGCATTTCTTTGGAAAGCAGCCAAAGAACAAATTGATGCTGCAGTGAACGGGGTGGTTGGATTTGAATATGTGAGGGGGAAAGTGTGAACCTTAAGAAAACGTGTCATTTGCTCATGAATCTTTAGGATCCTGGGCAAATGTACTCCCCTAAGGAAAACTTAGGCACTCTTCTGAATGTTGGCAATCATTGAGGTGTAGTTGTATGTCCCAGAGATGGGAAAAATATGATTGTATGCATGTGCAGACTTCAAGGAGTGACAAAATTATCCTGAGATTGCCAACATTCTCATGTGAATACTGACAATCAGCATTATTATTCACTATAGAATATATTCATTGAAATGTTTATGATCTAATGGTAATTGATAAGAAATTTCACCAAAATCGATTTAATAGACATCAACTCTGGGCGGGAAGAACGATCTGGATGAGGCTAAGTGCCTTTTCCCTTCCCTACCCAGATTGATTCTGCCATCTAGCCTACATCTCTCTGGAATAAAATAAGAAGGCATGAAAGAACCAGGCACAGTTGTCCCTGAATAGCATTAATTATAATATTTCTATGTAGATAGGCATCTCTCACACATGCAAAACTCAACATGGTTAATATGATGTGCTGGAAAAGATAGATTGTATAAAGCACTTTTCTCAAACGGCACTTTCCAGATGTGCTACACTATAAATTCCATTGTAGCCAGGAAGCCCCTTGTAAAAAAAATGCAGCAATCCTATTCTTTTTGCACATGACCCAAAAACCAGCCAACCTATTTAACTTTCTTCTCTGCTGCAGATAGACAGATGACAGTTTCTCTGCCATGTGCAAATCTGAGGCTGATACACCCCTTTTTTCGATACTCTTTCACAAGTGCTCCACCCGACCTCCAAAATCTCAAGTTAGGATTGAAGAACAAAAGGGGATCCATGCTTAGCAGATAGACCAGACAGCCATAATTCATACGAAGAGTCAACTGCGCATCAACAAACCACATGAATTGATAGATAGAAAACTGAAGTTGTGTGTGTGTGTGTGTGTGTGTGGTGTGCACATGCTGTTGGCCATTGAAAGAAGAAGTGAGATCTACATTAAAAAATGGACTACTTGTCCTTTGCTTGCAACATTGCCTTTTTGCTTGGACTCAATTAAAAAAGCTCTAACATTAAGTCCTTCAGCTACACCTCAGCTTAAGAGACAAAAAATTAAGAAGGAAAAGATGAGGAAGTACCTACTTTGTCTAGAGTATTATTGACATGAATGAGGGTAGGCAATATTGTAATCTTTTTAATGGATCCCATTCTGTGGCTGAAGTTTTGCCATCCAGTTTACAATTAAGCATATTTATGGGGTTGCAAGGACTAGTGAGTGGAACTCTGTTGGGTAGAAGGTAGACTGACAGTCTGCATGGAAATTCTGAGCAGGCATCAGGTGAGAGAAAGCTGATAAATCTTGATTAGTTTGGATCAAGACAGACAGCTGAAGGAGGGAGTAGTACATTGCCTTAAGGCACATCATGTGAAGCATCCCTGTTTCCTGTGAGTTAAGCTAGACTAATATGTGTATAGAGATTTACCTGTATTTTATTTATATCCAGCCTTCATGCCCACAGGGCAATCAAGTCAGCTAACAATGCAAAACGTAACTAGACTTAAAATGTCATTGAAACAATTATAACCGATGTGAAAGTTAACTCCGATTACAAAAGCATAGCTGAAAAAAAAAGACTTACCGGTACTTCTTTTATCTCAGAGTCGTACCAATCATGATTTTACATTGACAACATTTATATCAGTTCCATTATGACGTGTATAATGTCACTTTTCCCCTTGTCCCCTCCAGGTGTCGATGGATGTGAGCCATATAGAAGAAATTCTCCTATATGCCCAACAAACAGACCTCAGAAAGTGAGACCCTTTGCACCTAATGCCCAGGCAAGTTCATTTTGAAATATGGGATCCCTCAGAAGATCAAATCTTAAACTGTTGATGGGCTTTAAAAGTTAAAATGAATACTTTGTACTCTGCCAGGGAAAAACCGACAGGCATTTTTAAAAAATGTACTTAGTGTATTGCTTGGTAGAAGTTGAACTCATTGCATGGATTGGCCCTTGATCAAGTGTGTCATTCACATGGGAGAGTGGAAATTTGGCTCTAAATATTGATCCCTATAGTGATGTAATAACGTTCAGCCCAGCTTCTGGGTAATTTTCTGCTCTGCAGTTGTGTTCGTTTAAACGTAATGTAGGAATCCAGACAGAATCGTTTGTAGATTGCGCTTTATAATTTGCATTCTGTGGACTCAACCAGTTATGGTTCATTTAATAAATTGGGATAAAGCAAACTATGGTTTTGCACGCTGGGTGATCACAGACAAAAGAAGACATTTTGATAAAAATGTAGAAAAGAAACACTTAAAAATAAGGGGTTTATTGGCTGCACATTTCTTAATGTTGTTGCTGTAATAAATTAGAAACTAGTTTAATAAATCCAGAAACTAGATTTACCATCAGATGAACTATAAAGCCTATATTCCAGTCTACACGTAAGAAAAAAATGCTTAGAAATAGAAAAATATCTAATTACTGGCTACACGTTTCTTAAAGATGCTGCTTTAATAAATTAGAAACTAGTTTAATAAATCCAGTATATAGATATACCATCAAATAGACTATATGAACCTGCTTGTATTCATCAGCTTCAAAGTTACCCATGACAAGAGATAAGTGCTGAGAGTTTGGGAGAAATATTTTTACAGTGGCTGTTCTACATTCACATTACACACATTCTTAATTCCGTACAGTATACTATGTATTTATTTGATTATCTATCAAATGTATGTCTTCCTAGCTCACAAAAATGACTTTGAGTGATGTATAATCAGTATGAGTTTGCAATCCCAGTGTTATTAATCTAATGATTATGGATATGGATTTGCCCCATAGATATAGAAACCTCACTTTACATGAAAAAAAGTGGTATCGCCTTTACCAAATGATGATACTATATCTTGGATCCATCTTTCTTTGTTGGATGCCTAATTTTCTCTTGGCTCTGGTCTTCTTTGGAATCCAGACAGTCTGACATTTAGATTTAAGACACCTATAAACATTATGTCCCATTATGTTTGATCAAAAGTCTTCATCCTATTTAAGAACTATCCGAGGAGCTTCTGGAATTCTAGACGAATGTCTTAGACCCATCTTTTTTTACATGGCCTCTTGGCATAAATTATGGTTCCAAAGTTTAAATTTTAATCAAAGAAAATACTTTGATTAAAATTTAAACTTTGGAACCATAATTTAGAAAAAAGTGGAAGAAGAAACCATGCAATTTAAACCTGAAAGAGGTTCTAAATTGCATGATTTCTTTCTGCCTCTTCCTTCTAAATCAAAGGAAGTCAGTTTTTTTTAAAAGCAAAAGTCTTGCTTTGTAGATTATAATGTACTTCATTGTGTTGAATGATATGCTGAAATAGCTCTTGTGAAGCCAAAGAACAGGATTTACTTTCTAGGCTAAAAGAGACCATCCTTCCAGAGCCTGGATTTTGTGGCTTCAACTGCCTTTTCCTTCATTTTTTTGCCTTTGCTGTATAACCTAGCAAAGTGTGTGTGTGTGTGTACACTGAGAGTGTGTGTTTGTGTGTGCATAATGATACATTTTTCTGTTTCTTTTACTTCCTTGGACGCTTGTTCGTTTCTGAATAAATGATTCTCTTTCACATAATCCTGAGTTCATAAACCTGTCCTAGATACTCAAATCAGTAGAGCAGACTAGGGAGCAGTGGGGTCTGCCAAGGAGGTTCAAGAAAGGCAAAAGGGCAGCTGCAACTCTTCGAAGAAACCCACCACCCTGGATAATATGAGTAATATTTAGCCTCTATTCCAGTTCCAAACCATCTTAACCTATTTCTAAACAAATGGGGCAATGTTAGTCTACATTTCTCCCTTACAACTAATTAACCCAGGCTTTTCTCTGAGCTAGAGAAGTGTATTAGTTCAACTACATAAGGTCAAGGCCTGCGATAGTATTTTACTACTTCCTATTTAATGTTGTGGTACAGTATTACCTAACAAGTTGCTCTTAAAAACCAGTTACACATGAAAGAAGCATAAATTCTTGCTTTTACTTGCGGCTTCTGGCAACTTTCTCCATGGATTTATATAAACAGCAGCGAGGATTAATCATAGGAAAGATCAGTGGACAAACTAGGAAAAGAAAATTTATGTTCATATTTGCATGCATTTTTCTTGCACAGAAACCTGGAAGAAAAACACCACATTGTAAGCCAGTCTTTTTTCACTGGCTTATCTGACATTTTTCTCCCCAATCAGGCTTCCTAGCAGCTTCAATCTTAGTTCTGTTTGTATGTGCTGTCTTCTGCCATTGTCCGTAGTCTCAGCTGCATCTTTTCTTTTTCTTTCCCCCCCTCCCCCCTTCTTTTTGGTACTTCTCACAGCTTCCCACATCTGCAGTTTTGAATCCCATGAGCAATCTTCTGAAGTGCAACACTGAGCAATTCCTTAATTCTGCCTTCAAAGACCGTAATCCAATTGCTAACTATGAGTCCTGAGAGCTGGCACTACTTAGTAATCAATAGGCTCAGCCTATATATGTATACTCAGGCATAAAGTTCCTTATCTCCCATGGGACATCCTCAACCATATATAAATTGCACTGCCTGAGACTGGCTTTTAATCTAAATATACTGGAGAGATACATCCTGAAGCAAGGTTTAACACATCACACTAAACATGCCTGACTTTCCCTATGTTGGAAATGCAATTCCCGGAATCCCAAAGCAATATGGTCAGTTCTGAGAATTTTGTCCCAACGTTGGCAGACCCCAGCTTGTCAAAAGTAGTGCTAAGTCATGGATTACTTAACTGAGTTCTTGACGTAAGTCACAGGAATCCATAATTAGCTGGGTTCATATATCACACTGAGCTATAAACGTAATTGATTCCATTCACAAAACATTCCAAGCCAAAAATAACCATGGGAGAAGCAGAACATACCTACAATGTTTCTTTTGCCTTTCCCCCCCGTCTAAATGATTTAATTTTGTTCTGGTTTTGAAAGTTATGTACATATCTGTTAGAAGCTCCGAATATCTGTTTTTTTATAAAAGAAAAGAAAAAGTATTCAAATTACTCGTAAATCACTGTATAAATAGAATGCACGAACATTTCCCAAAGTAACTTGGCTTTTGCAAAAGAGTTCACAAAACAATTCTAATATAATACATGTACTAAAATTGCCTCTCTGCGAAAGTTTGTAGAGAGGAGATACAGCAACCTTAGCTTTTATTGTTATATGTCATCCATATGTAGATGGAATCTAGTCAATGAAGCACTTACAAAATTTCCCCTTGAAAATGAACAGGATTTATTAAAAGCGCTGAATACTGGTTAGATCACAGGTGTCATACTCGCTGCGTCACGTTGATGTCACATGACGTAGTGTGACTTTTTTCCCTTCATGGAGATGGTGTGGGCGTGGCCAGCACTTGACACATCGGGCCCACGGGCCACCAGTTTGACACCTCTGGGTTAGATCATTCACTCATTTTTATCAAGTATTTACGGTACTGACTTACCGTTCATGTCTTCATCTATTGATAAATAGATTACAGTAACTAATAACAGTAACTATTATTATCCATTCTTGAGCTTTACAAATCTAATTCTATTGTATCACTGAGTCAGGAGAGTAAAGATGTCAATTTAGATTTGTAAGGAAGTGTGTGCAAGGCATATGCTTCAAACCCTAGGTCACTTCACAGTAATGAGATGGAGTGATATTGCTTAAAATGTGATGCTGTTCAACCTAAAAAAACAGCTGTCTAATGGCCAAACAGATCACACCACAGCCCCAGTCCAACCATCTCTAAATTAAAATGAATGAGCTCTCTTCTTTTCAGTGGAGGTGAGCAGTGCCTGTTCCCATCTCTAGGGCTGGCTCTGGAGTTCCTCCAAAAGTAATATAATTCTGAAGGTGACAGGATGAAAAAGCTATTAAACAGAGAGGAATAATTTAAGTGTACTGAATTTAATTTAATTCAGTTTAAGTTTAAATAACATTACACTTAAATAGCATTACAATCTATAAGTAGAGTACAGATTCTTAAAAAAACAAAATAAAAGCTCGTTAAGTGATAATAACTTAAAATAATTAAAAGAAAAAGAAATCTCTAAAAAGCATGTTCGGTATCTTCAATTGCTTTCAAAAACTCTTAGGCAAGGGATAGGGGTACCAGACCAGACATGGAAAGCAATCTTAATTTAACCTGAAGATTAAAAGGCTTGTGGCCGACTCTAATGGAACAAGGAGGAATTCTATGACCAGGGCATCTTGTCCTGAGCATTTTCATTTGAGTCACCACACTGCAAATTTCCAGCAGATGCATCAGCTTAAGAGAGCATCTTTCCTAGCTCTTAGCCAGCAGGTAATTACACAGTAAGAGCAGGTGGGATGTGATGGAATGTAGTAGGTTAGATTTCCAGGAGGAAGGGAGTGCCTTCCAGTGGAGTAAGAGACAACTCAATCCAGATATATTGTGTTGAGAGAAAGAGGTTGAAGACAGCCCCTCCCTAATAGTTTTCAGAGTACAGGTAGTCCTCAATTTACAACAGTTCATTTAGTGACTTCCCAATGGCACTGAAAAAAAATGACTTATGACCATTTTTCACACTTAATGACCATTGCAGCATCCCCATGGTCACGTGATTTACATTCAGATGCTTGACAACTGGTTCATATTTATGACAGTTGCAGCGTTTCGGAGTCATGTGATCCCCTTTTGCACCCGTCTGACAAGCAAAGTCAATGGGGAAACCAGATCCACATAACAACTGTGTTACTAATTTAAGAACTGCAGTGATTCACTTAACAAGTGTGGCGAGAATAGTCATAAAATTGAGCAAACTCACTTAACAAATTTCTCACTTAACAACATAAATTTGGGCTCAATGGTAGTCATAAGTTGAGGACTATGTGTATATGGTGGGTTCAGATAATGGAGTGGTTAGTCTGGCAAGATTCTGTCTGTGGGTGTAGAAGCAATAAAGAACTCCCCTTAGAAGAATTACCATGTGTCATTCTTGGGTCTGGACATGACATGGGTGCCTATACAGACTTTCCAGCTTAGAGCTTTGTATGGTGTTACAAGTAACTGAATTACCTGTAATGAGAAAGCAAAATGTAAGTCTTCAGAATGTAAGTAATCAGTCTCATCAGCAAAACGGCTTGAGCAGAGGGTGGTTTGGATGTAAGGATAATGGGTTCCCAATCTCTTGCCAACTGCATTGGAAGAACTCAGAACCACCCAAGGTCATAGAAGAGGCTGCAAGCTGAGCTATCTTGTTATATCCTTGTTTTTAAATCTGCGTTCCTGTTCCATGTTTATTTTGATTGAAATATCTGGTCTTCCTCATTCCCCTCTGTTTTCCATTCAGTGGCCTCTCGTTCCCTGCTCAGGTGATCATCATTACAATATGGTGATCATCATTATGATATTTCCCTCTTTCTGTTGATGTTACTTTGACAGTAGTCTCTCAAAGCAGCAAGCATTTGCAATCCTTTTTAAAATTACTTGGCACAAGCCTGCCTAATTGTTCCAGCTTTGCCAATAGTCTATGAAATCAATAAGCATGTTAGTGGTAGACACACAGGAAAAGCAGCTACTGCTTGGGTGGTCATGGGGATATGCATGTCGAACAAACTGTCTTTAAATATATCTCAATTCTGAAGTCATTTAGCTCAGGGACTGGATCTGTGCTTTATTTCAACACGATTTGTTGATCGAGTTCCAAGTGATAGGATTTGCATATAACACTAAGACAGAGACAGTTGTGTTTGAACCATAAACTGAACCTATGAGCACATGTAAAATAAGAACTTGGAATATTTTTCATAATCTGTTCTGTAAGGCACATTTATGAGGCTACAAGAGAATTAACAACTTCTGCTGGCAACTTGAGAATTGGATGTCATTGATTCTGCAAAACATCTCCATAAAATATAATATCAATCAGGGATCTAGAATATATTTTTATTTAAAATCAAAGATTTGGATCACCACTAAAGCTTTACTGAAGGGAGTGATAGCTCAATGAAACTCAAGTTTGGATGGTGGCTATAAAAGAGATCAGACCATTTTCACTGATAGCTTCTCCCCATGGAATTTCCCAAGTTTGTCCAGATGGATGGGAGGCCTTTGGGGATGCAGTGATAGAAGGAAAATCAGTGATATGCCTATGTTTTTTTTCCATATTGCACAGAGGGAAAAAGAAGCTTGCAATAGATACTTTCTAAGTACTGAAAACATCATACTATTATGTTCATATTTGACATTTATAAACAGAATGTGCACTTAGTACAGTCATCACGGCTTGAATTACAGGTCCCTGTTCAGTTTCCATTGCTTGAATGTTATATCTATACAGTTTCTTTGGGAACTACGGTAATAACATATTATAAGGTGTGTTATTCAACTATAGGGATATTAGATGAAGAGATACAGTTGGTCAACACCCAACCATTGTACTAACAATGAGCCTAGAGAAGGTCCACGGCTGCACAGAAATTCTGTTGGACTAATCATATGTGTTCTTTGTTTCAGAATGGTTCCTCCCCCTCCTATTAACAAGTCCCATGTCTGCCTATCCACTACACTCATCATGAGCAGCATGGTGCTGATGGATGCTTACCTGGTGGAACAGAACCAGGGTTCTAGGAAATTGGCTGTTTGCATCATGGTCTCAGTTGGAGACATCTGCTTCCTGGTTGTGCTCAGGTATGTTGCTGTTTGGGTTGGGGCTGAAGTGAGGACTGCTAAGCGAGGCTATGCCATGATCCTTTGGTTCCTGTATGTCTTTGTGCTGGAAATCAAAGTCTACTTCATTTATCAGAACTATAAGGCTGACAGGAAAAGTTTGGACCTCATAGCTCGCAAAGCATTGACCCTTCTACTGTCAATCTGCATCCCAGCGCTCTATGTGCTTTTGGTGGCTACAGAGCATATGGAGTACGTCAGGACGTTCAAGAAAAAGGAGGATCTTCGCAATCGTCTCTTCTGGGTCATTGTCGACATGCTGGATGTGCTGGACATTCAGGCCAATCTCTGGGAGCCTCAGAAGAAAGGGTTACCCATCTGGGCTGAAGGCCTGATGTTCTTCTACTGCTATATCCTCCTCTTGATTCTGCCTTGTGTGTCGCTGTGTGAAATTAGTATGCAAGGAATCAGCATTGTGCCGCACCGCATGATGCTGTACCCAATTCTGAGCATGCTTACAATCAATATCACCACCATCTTCATCAGGGGAAGCAATATGTTATTCTTCCGGGACATTCGTGTCTCTGGTATCTTCATGGGGAAGAATGTGCTGGCCATTGTTCTTAAGGTCTGCATGTTTGTGCAGTACAAGAAACATGTGTATCACGCAGCAGCAGGACATGGCACAGTAGACCCACAACATAATCTTTCTTCCCAACCGCAGCCCGTCATGCATCTACTAAAGCCCCAGAATCAGATTCCCTGCCCTGAGGAAATGGCCCAGGAAAATACATGACATGTAGCGCATCCTTATGCCATGTGGCAAGGAACATCTTATGTCTATGATCATTAAGATCAAAAGCAAAGAGGAACCAAATGTATCAGGCCCCACCAAGCCAGTGCTGGTCCATCTTGAAAGTTTATCAGTGAGTGCTCCCTCCCCTTCCTTTCTTACACAGATGTACTGCTAACAGTGACCTCAATTGAAATAAGGTTATTTCAGGAATGATCCGGAACAAAACCCAGCCCTACTGCCAAGGAGCAAGCTAGCAAGCCGTAGAAACTGATGGGCAGATCTTTGGGAAAGTATGAGCCACTGAATCAATAATCTGCCAGTGGACAGGAGTCAGCAGCAAGTGATTAATTCCCTCCTGTGCCTTTCCTGTAGTCAATCATTCTGTAATGAAAGCTGTTTGGGCATATGGCCAACTCTGTTGCATAGAATACATCTGTGAATATGAGGAAAGCATCTTTTCACCTCCTGGGCACATACATTCGAAATGTGACCTTCCTTTCTGGGATGGTTGAAAGACACTGCATCTGTGCCTGCCTGCCTATTTAATTTTCTGGGAATGGGATGCCCAGGTTTATAGTGGTTCCAGGGCCATGTTCTCTTTCCTGTGGAAACATGCTGGCTTGTGATCCTTTTCCCATGCTTCTTTTTCATGGATATTTTACTCTTTCAATAAAATGAAGACCAAGCTTGATGGTTTGTCCCATTTCCCTGTGCAGATACCTTGCAATATCTTTCAGTGATCAAGTTGGTGTTTATGCTTCATATTGTCCTGAAGGATAAGAAGGTTATGAGTGATTGCAGGAAACCAAGAGGAGAGAAAAACACAAAACACTACCCACTTGGTTTCTCAGGTCCCGTGCTGTTTAACTCCTCTTAAAATCCACCTAAGGTACGGTTTCAAACTATACATTGAAAATTGGTTAGGATTGGCATTGAAAATATTTTCTTACTGGATCAGGGAGCTGCAGGTGCAGCTATGCTTGTCAAGCAATATTGTCACCCTGATAGTAATTGTGTAGAGATAGCTCTAGATGTGCCAGACAGGAAGAATAAAGAGAAAATTTCCAGGGCAATCTCTTTTTCCAGATGCAAGAATATTCAGTTTTATTGCATCCGTGGCAAGGTGGTGGACAGACATTCTCATTTTTGTGCTGTTTCGGGCTCCTGTAGAATTTTATTTACAAGGCAAATTCTCTAAATATTTAGGATTTTATAGATTAACTATAACAAAAATCTACAATTGGCCTCTTTCTCCATTATAAACCACACTATAATAATTTCTTACCTGCCTCTAGGCCAGGAATCTTTTTAATTGTGCGAAAGGAGAGAATGTTGACAGATACACCTTCCTCCCTTGTCTACATGGTGAGCTGCCTTTATTCAAATGGCCTTTCCACAAAGATTTAAGGACTCACCTTCTCCATTGGTGACAACTTTGTTTTACCAAAACCTGAACACCCAGAAGATTGCTCTGTGGTGGCCCCATACATGCTGGAAGGAAGTAGGACAGAAGGAGGTGATAAGCAGGCAAGTTCAGAATCAAGAGCTCACACCATCTCTTGGGGATCTAGGATAACTTGGCACAACCACCTTGCTGTAGCCGCCTTGCCCTGTCCAACTCACCACGGCCATTTGGCTGTGATCAGCCCAGTACAGCCATTTTATCACAGCCAGCTCACCAATTCACAAAGAAGCTGTTCTCCAAAGCACCTGAAGGAAGGACAAGAATCAATGGGTGGAAACTAATCAAGGAGAGAAGCAACCTAGAAATAAGGAGAAATTTCCTGACAGTTAGAACAATTAATCAGTGAAACAACTTGTCTCCAAAGGTTGTGAAGGCTCCAACACTGGAGGTTTTTAAGAAGAGATTGGATAACCATTTGTCTGAAGTGTACGGCTTCCTGCCTAAGCAAGAGGTTGGAGTAGAAGACCTCCAAAGTCCCTTCCAGCTCTGTTATTCTGTTCTATTTGCTCTGGAACAACTTCCACGTGGGATAACTTAACACGATAAACGTTATCCACCATTGTTTCTTCTACATTCTTTCCATTTTTGTCAATGGCAAAGATGTCGAACAAACAGTGGTGGATAATATTTATCGTGTTGAGTTATCCCACATGGAATTGTCCCACGGCAAGTTGTCCAGTGGTGAGATGGTTATGCTGGGTTGGCCATGGTGAGTTGTCCCATTCCTTTCTCTGGGGCACATCTTTATCTTGTTCCAAGCTCTCCACGCACCCTTTCTCTCCCTCACTGAATAGCCTGCCAAAAAACTTGTGTAACCTTCTGGAAATGTGTACTTTCTGCCAAATGAGGGCTTTTTGCAGAAATTAAAGTTGCCAAGCTGCTTTTGTTTTTATAATACAAAGCTAAGAAGAAACCAAGAATAGCAGCTGCTTCCTGCTCTGGGGAAGAGCCTTTTCTCTTCCTTAAGTAAAGCGAGAAGATGAGCATGGTTGTTTTTTTGTTGTTAATTACCTGGATTTAAATATACCACAAGAAAAGTTAAACTAAACCATTGGAAAAAGAACATTTGGGGTAAGGCATAGGGTCTCCAACTTTATAGCACCACGTTCCCTTAAAATCTTGAATTATCTAATATAAAGTCCAACAGACTTTTATTAATATTGCTGTCCTGAATATTACTTCTGTGTGTGTGCAAGCCAACCTTGAATCTCAGTTAAAATACATTCCAGGATCAGGGGTATCCTTTGACAGACATTGTGCCATTGAAGGAGAACTCCAGGACCTGAATGGCCTGTATAACTTAGATTAATCTACTCAGCACTAGCAGAACACTGAAGGCCACCTGTGCCCAGATAGAGTGGTGCAAATGCAATTCCCCTCAAATATCTCATGAATGTCCAGGAAGGAGTGCCTTCTAGTACAGGGGTCCCCAACCCCTGGTCCATGGACTGGCTTCACTCCATGGCGTGCCAGCAACCAGGCCATACAGACAAGCAAAGCCACCTCTGCGGGATGCAGGTAGCCCGCAAAACCACGCCCTCTCCAGTCCGCGGAAAAAATTCCATGGAACCAGTCCCTGGTGCCCAAAAGGTTGGGGGCTGCTGCTATAGTGCCTACATTTTAGTCGCTCCTGGACTAAGAAGTAAGAGTGGGAATTAATTCTCTTTATTTTTGCCCATTTAAGCCAAAGGAAAGGGAGAGAACATTGAAAGATGATTTATTTGCAAGGCAAAATGTCAACAAGTATTTCTAGTGCTACAGTTTTAGAGTGTCAGCCTGCATTAAAGGTAAATACAAATAAATAAAGAGAGACAGCAAACAAAAGGACTGTCTATCCTTCTTGATTTCTTCAATGGAATTCTTAGTGCAGTCTTGCCATTCCTCTTTTTAAAAAGAAAGTCCAACAGACTTTTATTAAATCATGTGCAGCTTATAGTTTGACACCAGAAACTTACTTTGCAGCTGATAAGAGGCTGTATGTTCAGAACCTCCCTCTCTGATTTGCAGCTTACTCTTAAGAAACTCCCACTCAGGTCAGTGGCATTTACTCCCACATATGTATTTCACAAGATTTGTAGTCAGAAGATTAATTAACTGGAATACAGCTCATTCTCTTTTCTTCATAATTACAGATCTTTACTCAGTTTTTTAATTGGTTTGGAACCGTTTTCAGTGTCACATGCCAAAACCAGAAATTATAAATTCAGGAAAATTCAGAGACTATATGTAAATTCTCCAGAAGATAAAGTTGGTATAAACTTTTTAAATAAACACCTATGTACAAACGCACACCTAAATTAGAAAATTGCATCTAGGAGATCCAGCTTATTTGGAATGCTGACACAAACTTCACATGCAAACTGATTTTTCCATTAACATTTTGTGTGCGCTTATGCGCCCTGGAGAAAACACATACATACTTCCCTTCAGAGGAAATGTTGAACTAGCCAGCCAAAATCTTCAGTGTTCCTCTCCACATTTTTTTGGATTCATATTATAAGTTGTAACTTTATTATTTATGCCTTTAATTAAATTATATATTTGAAAAAAAGAAAACATCTTAAAAAGTAGTAAAAGAAAAAGCGTAAAAAGTAAATTTATAAACTGGATTGTGGAGCTCCAGAAAACTATTAGATGGCAACAAATTTGCTGCCATATAATAATTTTCTAGAGCAGGGGTTGTCAACTAGTGTGCTGCAACACATTTTTGTGCCACAAAGGGTTCACAGGTATTCAGGTGTTTCATCAACCGGATGTCCAACCTGTGAGATGTATGCCATGAGATAAAAAAAGATTGAAAACCATAATTAACCATGTCAAGGTAGTGCCTTAATGGGTGTCAAGGTAGCACCTGACTAGGGTCCAAGGTATTTATGAAACATTCATCCACCTGACAATGCTGGATGGCTCACAACAGTCAAAGAAATCACAATGACATTGATAAAAAATTTAAGAACTGACCATTCAGAATGGAGGAGAGGGTCTCTTTCTGGGCAAAGAGCCTGGGTTAAATAGCCAGATCTTCTGAACAACAACAGAATGGGGGACATCCATAGCTCAGGGGGAGCCTAGTTCCAGATGCTGCTACAGAAATGACTGCTACATTGGATGACGTTTAATCAAAGTAACCCAATACCAACCCTGCAAGATTGAAGTGGCCAGGTAGGTGCAATGGGAGACCAAGCAACAAGGGATCCAATTACCAGGCTTTTAGGATACATGCCAAGGACTAGACAATGGTACTGCTTTCAAGCAGCAGGCCCACTGTCCCCATCTCAGATTTCTGCCATATCACGTTCTGCCCATCACTATGAAGGTAACCCTGCCTGCCTCAGGGCTTCCTTCCCAGGCACAGGTACACTTATCCCTCCCCCCCCTCTTTCTATCTCTTTCACACACACACAGAGGTGGGGGGGAGAGATACTACAAGACAATCCACCAGGAACTTGGTCAACTCTATTAAGAGTAATTAAATATTATACAGTTGCAAAGAATCCTGAGTTCATGTTGGAACCCCTGCCGTGAAGTTAATCCTGAAAGCTTGAGAAAACTATCTAATGTCTTTGGAAACATAAAGTAATTAAGGAAATGGCAAGTATCTTCAGTATTTTTTTGAGTTAGACATCAATAACTTTAGACACCGAAAAAAATGGTTTTGCGTTTATGACTCATGCCTTTGAGGAATTAGTAATTCCCGATCATGAAAAAACTTATTGCTGCACACTGCCTACTATTTATATTGTACTTTGGCCCCTTTTGTGCAAGGAACATCCATTTTGAGAAAATGCATTTCGAATATTAAAACATTACTTTTCCTAAGGCAATTGAACTTCCATATTTCTTGACTAAGATATTATTCTTTTGGGGTGATTTCTGAAGGGCTTGTGAAAGTAAAATGTGGATTTTTATTAAAACCAGATCATTGGTCCAGATTTTGATATCTTTCAGATCACATCATCTCCAGCCAGCATGGGTTATGGCTAATGTTATAAATGGCTAATGATATTATAATGTTAACAAATAATACCTCCTAGTTAATTTGGAAGGTTGGGAAAGCCATGTTAGTGTCATGGATTCCAGTGATCTCCACCATGAGAGATAGGGGCTCCATGTCTCAAGCAAAAATCTCTTGCAGGCCTGTTTGCCAAGTTCTTTTTAATCTGGGGACAAAGCACAGATGTTCCCAGATGCAGGTCATGGATGGAATACCTGCTTGTTGGACCATAAATATATTAAATGATCACATCTGCTGCAACTGCTCTACCTCAATCTTTCTTTTATGGATGTAGCATTTTACAAATTACACAAGTACTGTATAAATTTCCAACTTGAGAAATTGCATTATAAATGTTTAATGGCTTAAGATCTCAGAAGATTGTCAAACTCACGAAATATTGGCATCTCCATTTGTGTGTGATAGAATTTTGTCACACTTAGCAATCTTAACAAATTTGCAGTTTTTATTTTGGCACTTGCACCAGGGACTCCTGAAACAACCTCACGGACGACTAATAATATTGGGATTGCAGGCTGGGGTCAATTGGCTTAGCCTGTTGCATAAACTTAGTCATAGCATGTTTACTGTAAATTTAATAATCAGAGAAGAAAGAACGTGCAAACAAAAAAAGGAGATGATTGAGGCAGATTCTGCTTTCCTTTCATTTGACAGGTAGTCCCAAATTTTATGGATTGCTGCCAGTAAATGGTGCCAATGATCCTAAATCTAATCTTCAACATACCCCTATCTCCTTTTGCAAGTGACACCCAGAGTATAACTCAGAAATTCCTAGGACTCCAGAATAATTCCTGAATGATACACTTGATGTAATAATAGTTGCTCCACAGAACTAAAGAGGACTCATTCCAGTCATCTCCAGCTTAGTCTGTTAATGTAAGGCTGGGGGATGGGTGGGCAACTGAGGTATCTCCAGAAATTGAGGATTACAACTCTCTTGTTTGCTGCTGGGGCCAATGGGAACTGAAGTCCAAAACTTCTGGAGGATACCCAGTTGTCTACTTTTGGCTAGAACGTATTGTCATTGGCTCTATTTAGTGAACAGCTGCTAGAGCTTAACTGTTCACTGGTCTGGTAAACACACAAACATGAATCAACATTCGTGCAAATTAACTTCTCTTCCCTCTAGTAAAACATTTACATTGCAGTCAATTTCCCCCCCCCCCAATGCTAAAATGTATCTCATGTACATTATAAAAAGATACCCATTTATTTATCAATTTTTTAAAACTACCTGTCTCCTTCACGGAAGCTAGCAATTCTTTTCAAAACATTTTGAGAGCACCACTTTCTTGTCACTTTTTTATTGGTTTGCTCTTCAGTCTCTTCCTTCTCCCAGCTGAGGGACCCTGTTTATCTCAGCCTGACAAAACTCTATGATTTCATTAATAGCCTGACAAGTGCCAGGGTACAGTATCCATATTGGCTTCTCTCAAATAAGCCTTCATGTTCTCAGAGAGCTGCCACCTACCAAAGGAGGCCAAGAAAATCACCCTCCTCCCTTCTAGCGATACCACTGGGCCTCCTGCAGCCCTTTGAAATTGTGAGGGAGTTTCACCTCTCTGCTCCTCAAATTGCCTCTATGCTCAAAGGGCAGTATATAATTTCCATTGGTAAAAAAAATAGTCATTCTATCCCCAGTAATACTTTGCAGAGCATTCTGAACATGTGCCATTGTTTTTTTGAGGGTGGGTGGGTTGTTACTGATATCTCTTAATGAGTGTCAGAAAATCTTCCACACAGATCTTAATGACAGGCTGCAAAAGTCGATAACCTAAGGTCCAGACCTCTCCTCAGGTGGCTATTAAATATTTGGGGGTTTCCGAAACCCCTTTCTCCAGATTTGTGGAAATTAGCACCGTGATTTCTAATCAAGAATCCATTATAAATCTTAAAACAGGCTCAATGTGTTAGGCCTCTTCCAAAGTGTCCCCCTCAAAATAAACAAAAAGAAGCTCCACATATCTGCATTATTATTCTACCCAGAGAAGACCCAGATGTTAAAGACTTATCAGCCACCAGGAAGAAGTTCCTACAGTACAGACCTCCCTACAGTACTGAAATTCTAACACCTCTGGTTTCAGTTTGCAGGGAACGAATTTTAAAAGAACACCAGTACCATTGAGTCCTTATGTTCTCTTGAGCTTGGTGGTTTGCTTGCAGTCATTTCATTATCAACTAAGTAACTGATGAGGTTATCTAGTCAGGTAATGAAATGTCTGCATATGAATAACCACACTTAAGAGAGCATCAAGGACTCCACAGTTCAATTCTGAGCTACAGATATTCTCTTCTATTGACACCAATAGCAGTCAAGACAAAAGAAACCCAAGAAGATGCTTATTTACTATTTTCACCCCCATCTTTTACCAAAAAAAAAACCAAGCAAGCTTTTCAGACAGCACCCCCTAATGGGTTGCTCCAGTCCCTGTTTCTCAACTATTCAATTTCAGTTCTTATACTGGCACATTTTTCAATCCTCCCTTGCCAGCTGCGTATCACACCGCATTAAAGATAAATTAAGAAGAGGCACACAAAAAGATACAGATGTTGACATTGGGGACAGTAACAAGCCTAGAATTGCCTCTGGTCCCCACTGAAAACTCTTCCTTCAAATATTATGTAGGGATTAGATTAGCTTTCCCCAACATGGATCAAAAGGATACAATCCCCAGAATTTACTGGCAATTATGGCAGATGTGGAAAATACCAGGATGTGGACAGTTGTACTGGATATCTTGCTGCTGAGAAAGAGGTAATTCACTCTGGAGAATTAATATTACAGCTAAATTGCAGAAAGGATAAGATCAATGTGTGGGGACCAGAGAAATCATGCTATGAGGCAATTAAGGTGTACATTTATGTAGCTGGAACGTAAAACTCTAGGAACTGTCATTGTAAAACCACCATCCTGTGCTGGCCAAGGATTCTGTCATCTGAACTCCTCTTCATTCACTTGCTGCATTTTGAATTCCTGTTGCTGGCTGTGTGAGCAGATGCCACTGAAAGGCAATGCACCAAGGCCAACAAAGGTTACATTCAAGTCCTCAGTGTCTTCCTGCATGAATTAGTCAAACCAGCAATATAAGAGGAAGATGCCAAGCCCCATCCAGGTCATTCAAACTGATGTGTCTCCCCAGCATTCCATCTACCCTTTAATAAAACTTTGCATTCAGAGAGGTGTAGCTCCTCACGTTTCATCCCAATAAAGTCAAGTTCAATTTCTTTAAACTACTGTCAGGCAGCTGTGGCGACGTGAATATAGAAAACTTAAATCTAAGCCTTTTCCAAAAGAGCTATGGATCAAGCTGCACCAGAGGTGTGTTCCTACCGGTTTGGACCGGTTCTACCGAGTAGGTAGTAGACCGCTGGTGACATCATGGAGCTGATTCTGCTCCATGGGTGCCACCATTTTTTTTTAAATTGGAGGGGGGGTTTGAATGTTTTTTTTGGTTTTTTTCGTCTACGCATGCGCAGAAGCTGAATTTCCGGCATTGCCCTTGCATCGCCATCTTGTTTTTGGGCTTTTTCTTTTTTGGGAATTTTTGGGGTATTTTTCTACTGCACATGCGCGTGCTCACATGATGTGCCCACATGGCATGGGAGGCAGTGAACCGGCGGCGAGATAAGTTAGAACCCATCCCTGACCTGCACCCACCAGCAAATGTATACATGCCCTGTCAGCTCCATGGAGTAAAGTAGGTCAGAATCACAAAATGAGCTAATTTTACTTTATTTTAAAACTACATTGACAGAATTTTGCAAGTCTGAAAGTTCTGCACCGACCCCCTGCCTCTTTTGCAGCCTGAGAAACAAGTCCTCTTGCCCCACCCCCCCACTGTCCAGTTGCTGTCTGTTATCTAGCCATTCACTTGGCAGTGTCTCTTTGCTCAGTCTCCCAAGGTCTTTCCCGCATTCTGTTACATGTCCCAAGGTCAGATATTGTTAAGCCTAAACCTCCAATGGCGTCATTGCAAAACACAGCAAGGCACTTGAACTGTTCTCAAGACTGACAGGAAAGCGAATCCGGCATCTGTTATGACAAGGCTCATAGATTCAATCAGGGGGTTGGCTTTGAAATTACATGATGAAAATAGAAGTATGAGACCTACTCCCAAGGAAATATCCTTTGGTGTAAACTGACATCTCTGAGTGAATTTTGTGATTGCTCAGCCCCTTTCGCTAATACTTGCATTGGGAAAGCACAATTGGGTTCTCCCAGAACACAGCAGGAGACAGAATGGCCTGGAGAATGCTTGTTTTCATTATGAAAGCTCAGCGTAGACACATCCATTTGTCAGTTTAGAAACACTTCTTTGTTTAAGAGACTGACTGTTTCACAGTTCCCTCATCATGTGCTTGTAAGAGCTGCACATAAGTAAATATTTTATTTTCTGATCCCTTTTCCCATTACAGAGCCATGGTGGACTTGAAGCTATTCATGATTGGAACTTTTACTTCTCCAACCCAGTTTATAATGCTTACTGGGACTGAAGCTCTCTCCAAACACACACTTAGCAAACCCTGTGTGTCTGTCTGTGCATGCATAAGTATGTATTTACATACTTTTTACAAACAATTAATGTAAAAAGCTCGTAAGTGAAACTGGAAAGGAGATCATTAAGAGTGGATTCCAAAGTGCAGGTTCTAAAATACATATTTTATTTTAGAATAACCTTTCAGATATTCTTGGATGCCCAACTCCCATTCACTATGTAAAACATTATTTAAGAACAACAAAAGCGAAGATATGGAGAAATTAATTTGATTTGCACTGATAATTTAAAAATCGTCAGAAGAAAGTTGGTAAAAATATATGAATAAGAATTTACAAAAATCATTAAATGACAATGGCTTGCAAAATTGCATCATTGAAAGCATCTGTACATATTTGCATATTGGTTATTTAAAATGGCAACCTGTTGCATAAATGTACAAAATAAAGTCAAAGTTAGAAAAATAAGACATAACCAGTTCCTACTGGTTCGGACCGGTTCTACCGAGTAGGTAGTAGGCCGCTGGTGACGTCACAGAGCCGGTTCTGCTCCATGGGCACCGCCATTTTGAATAATTTTTTTGGGTGGGAAATTTTTTTGGGGGAACTTTTTGGGGATTTTTTTTATTCTGTGCATGCACAGACGCCGAGTTTCCGGCACTGCGCATGCATCACCATCTTGTTTTTGGCCTTTTTTTGGAGGAGAATTTTTCGGGGCTTTTTTCTACTGCATATGCGCGCGCATGAAGCGCGCCCACGTAGCATGGGAGGCAGCAAACCGGCAGCGAGGTAAGTTAGAACCCACCCCTGGACATAACCAATATTGTTAACAGCTTCCTAATCTGAAGAGTTGCTGATTCCTTTGAATAGCTTAGAATATCTATCCACCACTTGATTTCATGCCTCTCCAAAAAGAGGCAATGTATCCTATAAAGAGCTGCAAGCTTTAATGGATAGATTCATTAACTATGGCTTCAGTAATGGATAAAGGCATTTTAAAAAGATAAATTGCTGGACAAGATAAGGGCACAGTTGCTGATCTGGAGGAAAAAGGTTATCTGATGCTAATTCTGACAAAGAATGAAAGCATTAAACATGTCTAAATATCTGAATGTGGAGGCATTTGTTAATTAAATTGTAAAACCTGCTTCTTTTTGTATTACAAAATGGCATTATTTGTCCATTTTATTGAAAGATAATTGATGAATGATTCAATGGCTCAGTGAACAGACTGATTTAAAAAAAAACAAAAAACCTTATGCACAGATTTAAGGCTTGCCCTTACACAAAGATTTGGGCTTCATTTACACTCTAACCACATACCACTTTTAATACTGGGATAATTGTTGTTTCCTGATAGTGTTTCTTGCTTGCCTGACTGAATTCCAATTTCCAGGGTTTCTTGACGGTAGTGGTAGGAAATTACATAGTTAGATTTCAGTCCTAGCTACAGATACCAGGAGTCAGACTTCTGCTGCCACCCTTGACAATCACAGAATGAAACCGCACCCACTTTCATGAGCTGCACAGATGGCTCATATTTGTTTGTCCCTTCAACTTCTGCTGTGTCTACAACACATATAACACGAGGTTTTGTGGCATGTGCAAACCTACAGCAATAGGACTCCTGGAGCTGTTGGCCTAATTTCACAGATTCCTTGGCCTAACTTCAAAAGTCCTCTGCAACAGTCTGTTCAGACTTCTGGCAAACATGACTGGTCCTCCTTGCAGTAACCTACTGGGTGGGGAGGAAGAGAAAAAAAGGGGGGGAAAGAGAAAGAGATGGCAGAGAGAATGTGTAAAAGAAAGGAAAGAGAGTATTCTCACCATGCTATGAAATCCTGTTTCACGATCATACTGTCCCTTATTCCAGGTACATTCTATTTGTTTTTCTATGATCAACCTTTTTCATTTTTTCAAAATTGCCTCAATTCATATTTGAATGTGGGCTGTCAGTTTCCATTTATCAGTGATCTTAACCCTCTTGCAGGAATCTCAAACCTCTAACCGGAAGCTGGATCTTAGTTCTTCTACACTGCTGTGTAAAATGCAGGCATATAAATGCAAGAGCACAAGAAGATTATTATGTATAAAAAAGTATATATGTACATACCCTATTCCCCTGAAAATAAGACCTCCCCGGATAATAAGCCCAATCAGGCTTTTGAGCACATGCGCTAAAATAAGCTCTCCCCCGAAAATAAGCCCTCCCCAAAACACAGCAGCAGCCATGAGGTGACCATGCTCGTCACCTCCTGCACCTCAAAAATAATAAGATCTCCCCGAAAATAAGGCCAAGCGCTTATTTCGGGGGTCAAAAGACCCTGTCTTATTTTTGGGGAAACAAGGTAGGTAGGTAGATAGATAGATAGATAGATAGATAGATAGATAGATAGATAGATAGATAGATAGATAGATAGAT
>JANHFT010002717.1:29996-42529 GCA_032467955.1 Pseudoxenodon macrops | reverse complement strand
ACATGCACCAAAGACAAATTCCTTGTGTGTCCAATCACACTTGGCCAATGAAGAATTCTATTCTATTCTATTCTATAAGTCCAGAGCATTTTTTTCTGAAAATACTCCGTTTATCTCAGGGTTTCCATCTGGCACTTGTGCTATTTGGTTTAGTTCATGCCCAAGATCTTGTGCCATTATGTGTTCCTCTTGTGGACAATTAGATATTTAAAGTTAAATGGCATTTGGTCCTTTTGGACTTGGAAAATTGGATGAAGTAATCTAGTGTTGGTGAATTCTATAGTATAGCCTTCTTTAAGTTCCATGCATTTCATATGATGTGGGTCTACTGATGGGTGAATTGCATTAGACTCCCATTCATTGTTTGCACCTCCCATCTTGCAATGAGGAAAGGTTTCCCCCCAGCATTGGGATTAAGACGGTTGAAATTGTTTGGGGTTCCACCAAGATGAGCTGTATTCTTTCTGGTTCAATTATTTTTCTTTGAAAGAAATTGAGAGAAATGTTTGGAATAGTCTGATTCCTGCTGTTTTGGCCTTCATATTTTTGTGTTGTTAGCAGAATAGCTTTCTTTTAATCCTTAGTCTCAATTAGGACATTATCTAGGGCCTGTCTGAATAGTTTGCCACCCTTGAATGGGCCTGATATGAAGACTGATTTTAATTTAGAGTACTTTCCAGTTCATCAGCTACAGCTGTCTTAAACTGTTATGTTATTGTAGTGCCTTTGGCTGAGAACTGCATACTATTTTCGCCAGCATCTGCCATTAAGGTAGAGACTTTGCTAGCTTGTTCATGCCTTACATGGGCTTCCTATCTTCTAGAGGGATGAGTTGGAAGACCTGTTTTCCCCACAGGATTGAAGCTTAGTGAAGATGAACATGGAAAGCCCTTGTGGCCTTGGCTGAAACCCTGCGTGCATTTTATTGCAGAATCTCTGTCTCCAGGACTGTCTAAGTCCAGGATATCTTCCCTGTCTTCGTTTACTATTATTCCCAAGACCAGAATTGTCATGTGAGTATCCGCTAAGAAGTGTTAATTAGGTCTGCCCCTACCTATGAAAAGATATTGAGAAAGGAATAATTTTTGTTTTCGCATTGCCCTGAGAAACTACTACTCTGTTCTGAGGATTTTGTTACAGGTGTGAGGGAATAGAAGGCATAAGACAGTAAATAGCTACAGGTAATTTTCGATTTATAATAATTTGTTTAGTGACTATTCAAAGTTACAACAGCACTGAAAAAAAGTACTTAAGACCAGTCCTCACACTTATGACTGGTGCAGCATCCCCATGGTCATATGATCAAAATTCAGGTGTTGGGCAACCAGTGTGTATTAACAACAGTTGTAGTGTTTCTGGGGTCATGTGATTACCATCTGCAAACTTCTCAATCATCTTCCATCAAGCAAAGCCAATGAGAGAAGTTGGATTTGCTTAGCAAAAGCACAGTTCACTTATATGCAGCTATTTGCTTAACAACAGTGCCAAAAAAAGGCTGTAAAATTGGATGTGACTCACTTAACAACCACCTTGCTTAGCAATGGAAATTCTGGTCCCAATTGTGATTGTAAGTTGGAGACTACCTGCACTGGGAAACCACTGCTAATACTGGGTCCCACAAGGAATTTGTTAGGCTCAGACATTCCAGTTCCTTCAGTCCTGAGGTCTTGCAGACTTTCCTAAGCAGCTGGGGAATTCCGCTTTGTGGAAAAGCCTGATAGATTTGAGATTTGGTTTTGGACTATATTCTCATCTAAGGAAAATCCCCCTCCCTATCTTAAAGGAAAGTATTTGAACCATACGTAATATGCACACCTCATCCTAGGAGAAGGTGCCGTTCCTTGCATGCTTGGTGGTTTGATTCTTCCACCTATGATGGCGGCCTGAAAATTGACCTCTGTTGCAAATATCATGTAGCTTATTAGCCAGTTATCTGACAATAAGTGACAATCTAATCTCCTGAGGAGAGCATGGTAATGAGACAAAAGGACATATTAATGTGCCATTCAAGGTTAATCAGTTGGCTCACGTCCAACCATAAGAGAGGACATATTAATGGACAGCTGTCCATGACCCTGCTAGGTCTGTTTTCCCTAGCCTACGTTTGTGTAGAAGATACAAAAGAGAAAAAAAAAACCTTGGAGATCCACCTAGACTTAGGGAGTTCCTGGCAGAGTAAATGGCCCTTCACATAGCTATTTTCTCTCTTTGGAAGCAATGTTAGTTCTAATCTAAGCCCTGCCTCTGGGGTAAGTGAGGAGAAGCTCACTAGAGGATCAGGAGTTGTATTTACTTACTTTCCCTACCGGTTTGCAAATGTGAGCATGCATGTCCAGTCCACGCATACGCATGGCCTGTCACACGTGTGCTTTGCTCACACGCATGCACAGCTTGCCCGCATGCGTGCAGCTTGAAAATATGCCTAAATAGGACGGCATAGCGCCGGGCAAGTCATTACTATCAGTTCAGGCGAACCAGTCCGAACCAGCTGAATACCACCTCTGTAGAGGATGCCCTGCCTCCACTGAAGAAAAAAAAATAACCCAGAGATTTCAGTTTGAAATTTGGAAATGGATGAGGCAGAACTGATGAAGTATCAGATCACATCATCTTGGAAAGATTTATGTTGATTGATACCTGCCTTCAGAGCTATGAACAAAGGCTAATGACACATAGCAAATGTGCAGAGATTTGGGGAGATGTTCAAAGAGGCACCAAGCGCTCTATTTCCATTCTTGTCTGCTTTAATGTCTAAATTACTCTTCAGATCAACAACATTACCAAAGCATAAGGAGCTGTGATACAATAGGAGCCAACCAGCCACATAAAGAAGACCAGAGCTGTTCATGAATAAGAGTTCAATTTGTTAGATCAAGTCAGAAGAAGCAGACTGCCAGATGGATACTTAAGCTTTTAGATCTTTCCAGGTTCCACCCAGCTGAGAAAGCTAATCACCATCCTTGTACCCTCCTTTCCAGGCTGAATGCATTATACATGTATAGTTCCTGAAAGGTAAACTTACAATTCCTAAGCTCTGCACTAAGTGGAAACAGGACATACAATCTCAAGCATGTTCAACATTTACAGTATTATGGACTTCATAGTAATGTACATCCTTTGGAGATTCATAGCAGAAGTTGTGTTTACCTGTTTTTGCTCAAACATGGCCTCTTCTTTGCTTTTGGGACCTCTGGTGGCCCTTTCTTAGATGTCATTTGCTGATAAGCCTTCATACCAACTTGGTTTCTCATTTGTAGCAGCTCCTCAAAAGACATTGAAGACAATGCTGAAGGAAAAGAAAACACAAAGATATACAGACATACATCAAAGTATCTGAAATATTTAGACCAGTCTTTGGCAATCTAAGCACTCTCAGATGTATTGATTTAACATGTGGAATTTTTCAGCTATGGGCCATGCAGCCTCAGATACTCAAGTTAGGAAAGCTGATTGACGTATTTAGTTATTTATTTTCTACACCACTGCAATCCAGAGACTCTCGGCAGCTTACATAAAGAATCAAATCAAATCAACACATTTATAAAAGAATAAAACAACCTGCACAAAAACCATAAACAATAGAAACAAAAACTGAACAACAAATCAGGAGAAGCAGACATGTATTGAATGCTGCAATTCCTTAACAGAAAAAAATTGCTTTCTTCGTGTTCTCCAAATACATAGACAAACAGATACTTTTTTTCCGGTCATTGATGGATAAAAATACAATCAGTAAAATGACAATGCAAAACTATTCCCTAACAACAAGAACTATTAGCAACCATTTGTGGGCAAAGGTTACACATAATGTAGTAAAATTTGTTACTTTTGGACAAATAAATATATTTTGATATTTAACAGATAAAAGCTGTCAAAGCGCCATGAAATTTTAAATAAAAGAGGGGTTATCAACTGGCAGTAAATTTTCCTTTAGAACTGGCAATACAGAAGAACGTGAGTTGTGGTTTTTATACCTATATCAGCGGGGCAATGTCAGGTTCCCTATGGAGTTTTCCTATATTTCCCTTCCAGGACAGCTACGGGGAGTAGATTAAATCAAGCTAAAGATAAAACTCTCCTAAATTTGGGAACTGTGATATGATATAAATGTAAGGCTGGTTTAGTCACTAAAACATGGTTATTTGGAATTATATTGTGATTGAAAGTAGCAATCCTTGAAGACCTTCTATATCTTAGTACTGTGTTGATCTAACTTGATTAACTCGAAGGTTAAGATGGCATCATTGGAGAAACCATACAAATTCAGTGTCTTTTGAATCACTGTTTCCCAGGAAGGTGATTATTTTATTATTTATTTATTTATTAAAATGTTATGCTGCCCATCTCCCCCACAAGGTACTCTGTGCTGCTGTTTATACTGTTATATAGTTGTTTATGAGCTCTGTATATACTTGGGCTCCAGTTGCAAACAATTTAATTGCAGCAGGGATAAACTGCTCCTCTAAAAAATAGTATCTTTTCATTGCTGATGCAGATCTCTGTGAACTGTGGGATACATAGTCCACCTGGGCATTTCTGCTTGAAAAGCTCTTCCTTGTTACTCTTACATCTATGCACTAGGCATATTAGAGCTATTTTTTCCATTCACATCAGGGCCAATGAACAGTTCTATGCACAGAGCTGCAGTATTTATACAATATAGCACCATAAGAACTTGTAACACCTCAATAAAACAAGTTATATGCCTTGGCTCGAGAGCTCACCCCATAACTATATTTGCTTAACTTCATGCAAAATGTCTTATATCAAAAATATTTTCTTGGCTACTACGACTTCCCTTTAGTACCCCTAGAAGGAAATAACTGCAGTGACTAGAAATCAACAGAAAATTGAATCACAGTCTCAAGGCAGATTTTTCTTTAAACAAAAAGTGCATTAAAAAAAATTAAGTGTGATGTTTGTGCCTTAGATGCCAAATCAAGTATATTCTGTTCACCTGGTCATTTAGTAGCTTTTTAAAGGTTTTTTAAAATTATTATTTTACACATCGTAAGTCTTCCCTATGTTTTGCCTTACTGGCAACAGTAATTTATATTATTGTTGTGGGATTTATATAACTTGTCTTAAAGATTAAAATAATGGGAAAGCTTTCCCTAAAACTAACACATTATTTCTATGGTGATGTTTCAGAAGAAATATTTATCTTACTTTTTCTAAGCTAAGTCCAATGCTTGTGATTTACTACCCTGTTTCCCTGAAAACAAGACCTCCCCAGATAATAAGCCCAATCAGGCTTTTGAGTGCATGCGCTAAAATAAGCCAATCCCTGAAAATAAGCCCTCCCCAAAACACAGCCATCGCCATGAGGTGACCACACTCGTCGCCTCCTGCACCTCAAAAATAATAAGACCCCCCTGAAAATAAGGCCAAGCGCTTATTTTGGGGGTCAAAAGAAAGTAAGAACCTGTATTATTTTTGGGGAAACACGGCATTATGACATCAATTAGATATATCAAGTACCTGGCTAACCTCTGGTTAACTCTCTTTTAGACAAAGAAAACAATGTTATTTCTAATGATAGCATTCATATATCCTGATACATTATATAGCAGAGGTAAAATTTTAAAATATTTTCTGGGTTTCCTACTTTGAGCAGAGAGTTGATTTGCTATCTACCCTGTCTCCATTCCTGAGTGAAGTTTTAACTCATATTTTCCAAATTTTCTGTGAAATGGTAATTCTTAGTCAAGATCATGCAATATTCTGCTGAAATTAACCACTAGAGCTGATTATATACTTGGGATATAAGAATAAAGATGAATTACAATGAATCAAACTGCTGCCTGTTTTACCAAATGCTAACTACATCAACTGGCAGATTTTTGTAAGATCAAAGTACCGGTTTATTTCCCACCTCTTGCCATTCAAGATTATTTTGTGAACTAAAAAAAGCCAATTTGTGATCTTCCTGTGTGTAAGAATGCTGCTTCCTCTATATAAAGCATACCTGTGGTATTTCTCCATCTCTAGATTACAAATTGAATATGCTTTTTTAAGCATATTGCTTTCTTTCTTCTTCAGCTGAAAGGGCTCTTGATAGCCATTTCATACTTGCAAATGAGGTATAATTAGTGTCTTTCCTATGACTTATTTGAGCAGCACTTTTCTTACAACAGAAAATTAAAATTGAGGTGCTCTATAATCACTGAAGTCTTTTGGAATGTAAGGCCTTCTTTTTCCTTGCATGCACATGTATGAAAAAGGGCTCAGCGTTGCTTTGAAGTAAATGAGTGTTGAAGTGTCACCACAGGTCAGGCAACGAAAACCAAACATATTCTCCATATTCACTATACTGCAAGCACCTCCTTTTACTTGGAGCATGAGCAAAATTTTGAAGTTAGTGCTCTAACAGTTCAAAACTTTTTATATTTGACTACACTTCTGAATGATTACTTAGTTCACATTTTTCACACTGCTTTAGACTTTTGTATTACAAGTATATTCTAAGGGAATACTTTTCTTTTTATATATAAATGGAAATAAAATTCTAAACTATTGTTGTAAACTTTTAAGAATAATTAGAATGCAACAAATTAAATTAGAGCAGGAAATATTTAAAAGAAAAAGAAAACCAAAAAAGTGCAATAAGAAAAAAACATTTTAAAAAGAGCAAGACAGAGAGAAAAATATAAAGACATAAACAGTGGCTTCTGATAACTTCACAGCAAGAACAATTATATCTTAGCCCTTCTCTCTAAAGCAGAGGTGTCAAACTCACGTTGTTACGGCAGCGTCACGTGACATATCGCGACTTTTTTTCCCCTTCGCTAAACTGGGCGTGGGCATGGTCAGCGCGTGATGCATCCAGTCTGCAGGCCACAAGTTTGACAGTCCTGCTGTAAAGTTATATCTCTTCTTTCCATATTTATTTTGTTTAATTATCAAAACCATAAATCACAAATTCATTTTTTTTAATTTTAAGCAAAAAATCCATAAGGGATTTCCAGTCATCAGTGAATGTAGATACTGACTTTTTTCTAATCAAAGAAGTTACTTTATCCATTAACAGCAAGATCTGCTGATTTTGCCAATTATTCCTCTACAATGGGTTCTGCCAAGTGTTTCCGTATCTGCGCATGTAATATTCTTGCTGCGATAATCATGTATTGAAATATTCTTCCATGACTCTTCAAACTGTATATCTAAAAATGTGCTATTTAACTATTTTGTCATACACTAAGTAAGTAAATCAATCAATCAACTATAAAAAGTTCTGGCTTCAATTGAATATAGGTAAAGGCAAAGGTTTTCCCTGCCCAGTTGTGTTCGACTCAGCGGTGCATATCTCTGTTTCTTACCCGAGGGAGCCAGCGCTGTGAAGACACTTTGGTGGTCATGTGACTAGCATAACTATATGCAGAGGTACACAGGATATCTTATTCTTCAAAATCTTCTGTTTCAATGTATGTATTTGAATCAATTTTTTAAAGTGTTTTTAACCTATCACCAAGCATATCTCTTGTTCACATCTCCAATATATATTGGAAATGCCTTTATATATTCTAATTTGTCTGGCATTGTGTACCAATTAAAGAAGTGTTTTTCAACCAACAGAACATCCAAACTAGTTTAAATAGCAAATGACTCTTCTTTCTAAATGAGGAAAGAACCCACAAGAGAGAAAGAGCAGAGAAGGTCTGAACAGTATTTCCAGCTTTATACACTGAGCAAGGGAACTGAACATCTCAACACAACGCCTTTGAACAGTGATGGCGGACCTATGACACGTGTGCCACCTGTGGCACGCGGAGCCATATCAGTGGGCACCCAAGGTCAGGTCCAGCACAGTCAGCTGATTTGCCAACTCCGAAACAAGCCATTTCTTGCCTCCAGAGGGCCTCTGGGAAGGTGGGGAAGGCAGTTTCTGGCCTTCCCATGCTCCTAGAAAGGCTCTGAAGCCTGGGGAGAGCAAAAAAAAAGGGACTTCCAGTCGAACAGGAGGTTGGCAAATGGGCCATTTCCTGCCTCCGAAGGGTCTCTGGGGGGGGGAGGCCGTTTTCACCTCCCCCAGGCTCCTAGAAAGGCTCTGAAGCCTGGGGAGAGAAAATCGCATGCTGGGAGCGTGGGGGGGTGGTGTCACGCGCGCATATGCGGAAGGGCACACGGAATTATGGGTGTGGGCATGCGTGCACGCTCCCCCCTTTTGGCACACGATGGCAAAAAGATTAGCCATCTCTGCCTTAGAAGCAGCCTCTGAAAGATTTGAGCTGGGAACCAAAACATAATAATGCTTTGTGCTAGTTAACGTTGTTTCACATTTCACATTGTTTGGATGTTTGTTTGTTTTTAATTTAGGCTTGGTGGAAGACAGTTGCTGCAATGGACTAAATATTCTAATATAGTTAGCTCTCACTGATTATTCAGTAATATTTTTTTATTTCAGCATAGGGGAACCCTCCTCCAGTGTCAAACATTTCTTAATTTCTCATAATTCTCAATATTTTACAACTTTTTTGAACATTATTTTTTTCTGTATGCTATTAAAATTTACTGTAATTGATTAATAAGACTGGCCAATTGTTCCAAAGTAAAAAGTGATGAAGGACTTTTAAAATAAGTTAATATAATACATTAACAGATGAAGAAATAAGTCAATTTGTAATTATCTCTAGCAATAGACTAACACATATTTATCCAATTGACAAGTAGGAATTCCATATTTATTCATTTTATTATTATTATTTTTTAAAACTCCACTGAACCATATCAAAGGCCTTGTCTGCAATCAAAGAGACCATCACTCCTTTTATGTTTTCTGAATGTGCATCTAGAATACCAATTAGTAATCTAGTATTATAAAAGGCCTCCAAGCATCCGATAAGCCAAATTGTGCAGGATGTATAATTGAATGCAGTATCAGTACTCTACATGGCAGAGTTATTTTCAATATTTTTGCATCAATATTTAACAGGTTGATTGGATACTAGCTCATACAACCATCAAGTTCTTTCCCAACTTTCAAAATTAATTATACAAGCCTTGCTGAAGGACACTGGAAAGATTTTATTTAAAAAGCATAATTATAGACCTCCAGTTTGATTGAGCAAAGACTTCAATGTATATTTTATGCCTCTCAGTTGGATAACCATCTGTATAAAAAAAAAACCCATCCTATTTTCATAGATTTAATAACACTTTTTTTTGCAGAGATAAGGATGTAATTAAGTAGTTGTATATGTAATCTAAGGAAGAACTATATTATATAAGCATGTACTTTCTGCCTTAGTTGCATTTGATTATTACATCACTAGGAATTAAAAAACCCATTGTTTTTATTAAGTAACAATAATTAAATACTGTAATTGTATTTTTTTTTGCCTTGTTACATTACTTATTTTTTTTATTTCGTTTGTCAAACATGTACAAGATAATAGATATAAGTATAAACATGGATAATAATACAGGAAATGGGTATGAATAAATGGGGCAGAATGACAGGGACGGTAGGCACGCTGGTGCGCGTATACAGACCTCTTAGGAATGGGGTGAGGTCCACAGTAGACAGTTTAAGGTTAAAGTTATGGGGGTTTTAGGATGTTACAACAGAGTCAGGTAGTGCATTCCAGGCATTGACCACTCTGTTGTTGAAGTTGTATTTTCTGCAATCGAGTTTGGGGTGGTTTACCTTGATTTTGTATCTATTGTTTGCTCGTGCATTTTTGCGGTTGAAGCTGAAGTAGTCATTGACAGGTAGGACATTATAGCAGATAATTTTATGTATTATGCTTAGGTCAGACAGTAGACATCGTAGTTCTAGGCTGTCCAAGCCCAACATTTCAAGTCTGGTGGCATAAGGTATTCTATTGTGAGCAGAGGAGTGGAGTACTCTTCTTGTGAAATACCTCTGGACTCGCTCAATTGTATTAATGTCTGTTATACAGTGTAGATTCCAGGCAGATGAGCTATATTTGAGAATTGGTCTGCCAAAGGTTTTGTATGTCCTGGTTTGCAGTACAATGTTACCAGAAAAGAAGATTTGCAAAATTAGGTTAACAACTCTTAATGCCTTTTTGACAATGTTGTTACAGAGAGCTCTGGGGCTTAGATCGTTTGAAATGAGTGCTCCTAGATACTTGACAGAGTGAGGGATGTCTACAAGGTCATATCCGCCCAGCTTGTATTTGGTGTTCTGATTATTGTTGCCAATGTGTAAGACAGATCATTTGTTGGTTGAGATTTGAAGTTGCCAATTGTTAATAGATGTGTTCTGCTGGTCTTCATCCTCACCATTCTATCAAAGACTCATCACTCTATCAAAAAATTGGCATCATTTTTCATAAACTATGCAGTCAATTGCATACTATTCTAAATGTTCACAAACTCATTGCTTAATAATGTATTCCAGGATTTTATTTGGAATTTACATCAAACTGGGTCCTTCCCCCCACCTCTCTTTGCAAAGATAGAAATAACATTTGCCCTGCTCTATCCTCTGACACCCATTGTCTTCAGAAAAAATGCTCCTGATTTTGGTTGTTGGCCATGAAGTTAAGTATGGTTGCAATAGTAAAGGTAAAGGAGTCCATGTGGATTTTATTCTGCTAGTCAATGCCAACTATGTGGATGGCAGTACTCATCTCCATCTCAAGGGCCATTGAGACAGTACTGCCTGAAGACGTTTCTGCAGTCAAGTGGCTAGCATGATATCATGGAGGATTGTTACCTTTATACCAAAGTAGTACCTGTTTATCTACTTGTATGTGTATGCTTTTGAACTGCTAGATTGGCAGGAGCTAGGGAGAGTATTTGGAGCTCACCCTGTCACACCGCACTCGGCATTTAAACCTTGTCTTAATCTCTGAGCCATTGCGCCACTCCCATAGTTGCTATAGATTAATTAGAAATTCTTATTGATATAGTTGTTTTTCATTAACTTCTTTCTTTGATTCTCTTTATTAGTTTTTAGAGAGCTAAACTGTTGGGTCTTTATGTTTTTTCAGTCTAATATTATGCTTATCATATGTAAATACTGGTTTTTGAAAAGTTTCCAATCCGTCTATTCCTCTTTGACCTGAAGATGTCTGTCCATGGGATCTATGTACTTCTCTAAGCTAATTATAAAATGCTATGATATACATATAGCTGTTTCATTTATTTAATATCTTGTAGTCCAATGTGATTGTAATTTTTCCCATATTTTTACTGTTTTACCTCTTTAACCAGATGCTAACTATAGATTAGGATCAAGTCAATTTCTACAATTTAAGAATAAAACAGCAAGACTGCAACAGAATATTTCAAGGAGCCCAAAAAGATGGCATAGAGCTAGTATATGTTGTTAAAACTTCCCTCTAAAGCCACTTTTTAATTTTTAACTATTTCTTTTACACCTTTTTATTTAATTTTATTCTGTTGGAGACTTACCGTATTTTTCGGAGTATAAAATGCACTTTTTTACTCCCAAAATAGGCTGAAAATTTGGGTGCATCTTATACTCTGAATGTAGCTTTTTCGAAGGTTTTTTTCACCCTAATGAAGCGCTAATGAGTGAAGCGATCTTTGCAGGCCTTTTTCATTGCTACTCCCTCGGAAGAAGCTTTTTTTCAGCCCTAACGAGTGCTAGCGATCTTTCCAGCCTTGCAAGCTTTTTTCATTGCTTCCCTCTATCAGCTGTGCTTTAGAAGCTTTTTCTCAGTCCTAACCAGGGGATAAAATAATGTGCTAAAGCTGACCAGACTAAGGACGATAACCAGATGAATACCTGGTAGGCAGATTTCCCCCCCTATTTTCCTCCCCTAAAACTAAGCTGCATCTTATACTCCAGTGCATCTTATATTCCAAAAAATACGATATATTTTTACTATTTTTATTGGATACTGGTATTTTTATCATCTCCACCATGAGAAAAAGAAAGAAGATACATTGCTTCTCAGACTTCACTCAAGTCTACTAAAAAGATCAAAGTTGGCTGATATCTAAAAAGTAAATTGCACCCCACAAGTAATCAAGCCTCTCCTTTTTTGATAGCCGCTCAAGCAGATTTGACCCCTCCCCCCCGATTGGGATCTTTAAGCAGAGATAGAGAGGTTTTAAATCTTTCTGTTTCTATGGCTGAGGAACTTTGGCCTTCTCAGATTGCAGCCATTTGTCCATCTGCTGGAAAGCTTATGCAAGAAGGGGATGAGGACTTAAAAAACAAAAATGTTGCTGACTTTATAACCAGACAATGCCTACTGATGGCACAAAAAACATCGCCAATTTTGAGCTTCCGACCAAAACTGACAACAGAGTGGACATTCTAAAAGAGATTTTTATTAAGCTTTAACACATTCATCCTAATATTATTACTGAATCAGTTAAAGCAAGTCTACACGGAGAAAAATGTGATTCAAAAACAAATAAAAGTAATGGAAAGATGGATCCTTAAACCTAAACCTAAAAAAAAGAAAGAATAAGTTAAAAGACATTTTTTTATTTATTTTTATTTATTTATTCAATTTTTATACCGCCCTTCTCTCAAGAGACTCAGGGCGGTGTACAGCCAGCAATAAAAACATATAATACAAAAATTA
>JANHFT010002717.1:0-15438 GCA_032467955.1 Pseudoxenodon macrops | reverse complement strand
ATACTGCAAAATCCCCATTCCCTCCCCACCCCACCAACCTGCTTTCCAGCTCCATTCTCCTGTGCAGGGCAACAAAAAAAGACCCAGCTAATCAACTGGGACTTGGAAGGCAGCGAATAGATTGGGGGCGGGGCCAGCCAGAGGTGGTATTTTCCAGTTCTCCAAAATACTCAAAATTTCCACTACTGGTTCTCCACAACCTGTCAGAACTGGCTGAATACCACCTCTGTCTTATAGGGAAAATATACTGGCAAGAGTTTTAACCTGTCAAGCTATTGTGAGTTTTGCTGCAGTGAAGTACCATAGCAAGCCCTCTCAGTTGGGAGGCTGCTGTGTTCTTTCCAGAATTGTCATCTGAAAAACCTAAGCAATATTTATTTGACAGCATGTACCAGTAACTACAATGTCTTCTCCAAGAATGGGGGAGAAACCTCTTTTCCGATATACAGACTTTATTTTTACACTTTTATATACTACCCAATCCAAAGACTGTGTAGTTTATATTATAACCCCTTAGAATAATTCTATCCTTACTTCTTCTGTTTTGAATCTTGCCAGATTTTCAGACAAATGAAAGTGACAGGTTGCTGGGTGAGAAAAATAATCCACTCAAAATTGGCTTTATAAATATCTCTGCAGAATTGTGATTTGTACAAAATAAACAGATCTAGAATTGTGTGAGGGGAAATTTCAAGGTTTCGCTTGCTTATAATTAACCCTGCTTTGGACTTAAACTTTAGTGTTTGAATTTTATTCTGTAAAATGCCTGAAACGATACCAGGTTTTGGCAACTGTTCATAAATTGTTCCAAGGAATGGAAAAGAAAAAGAAAAAAGTTGGGGGTGAGCGCAACCCTAGGCCTGAGGTTGCCTGTTTCCTGAAATAAACCATGATTTACCAACACAGTGATTGTTTGTACATCCTGAATGTGCATTATTTATACTCTATATGACCCCTACATCATGAGATACGGACAATAGTTTGTTCACTTGTAAGATAGTGTCTGGAATAGAGATCCCTCTTGCTTAAAGTAATATGAACATGTTTGTGCTAAATAGACCAAAATTGCTCAATACTGTTTTTATGGTAGTATTACAGTATTACTATTATTACAGTATTATTAAAGTATATTGGCCATGTTATGCATGCGAATTCATAGTAGAAAGCAATGATGCTTGGAATAGATAGTGGACAAAGAAGGGACAAGGAAAGAATACACTGGCTTGATAATATCAAATCTGATGTGAAGTTGAACATACAACAATTGAAAGAAGCTGTGCTTGACAGGATAGCATGGAGAGCACTTGCTTATAGAGTCACCAAGTGTCAGTCACGAGTAAATGATTAAAAACAAACAAATTGTTCTTACTATGAGCAGGGAATACTCAATGTGGAATGGGTATGAATAAGACTGACAACTTAATCTGCACGTTATCTTATTAAAAGCATTATATGAAAGACTATTAACCAAGAGCCTATGATGGGCAGTAGAAATCAACATCTATGGGTCTACGTGGTGAAGACTATGGCATATGGAAGATTGTGATTTGGGATGTAAGACAAATGATAAAGAGCATGAGTTAATGAAATGAAAAAGATATAGGTATATTGTGTTACTTTTGAAAGGGGAATGGTGTACTAATCTGAATGAAGATCATCTGAATTTGTAGAATGGAAATGCAGGAAAGTTTCGAAGTGATTAATTTAAGAATGAAAGTACTACCGGTAGCACATAAAAAGGTATGAACCAGTGTCATGTTGATTGTTGAGAATATGTAAAAATGTAGAAATCTTCACTGAATAGTCATAAGTTCTGTTCCCTTTTCTTTTTCTTCTCTTATAACTTTAATTTATTTGACTTACTATCACATATTCTTTTTCTTCGTTTTTCCATAACATTCTTTACCCTAAAAGAAAACAGTGTGGTGTGTGTGTGAGTGAGTGAGTGTGTATGTACACAAAGATAGTATACACATGGGTGTGCACAGTGGATTTCATTTAAAAAAAACGAAACATATGATACCCTAAGTCAAACATGACAACGTCTGTGTTGGATCGAATTAGCTGCAGTGGTTATGTTGTTTTGAAATGGTACTACTGTAATAAAAGGGGAGCCATACCTTGCTGATATATGTTATAGAATTTTCCATCCCACTGGGAATCGGGCAGATCGAACTCAGACGATACAGAGAAAGACAAAGGACTTGTTTCTGGTACAAGAGTCTGGTACATAGAAAGCTGCAACTGGCTATTTGCTAAGTGAAAATGGCCTGTTGGTCTCTGTTCAAAACTGTCTTGATTCTGGACATCATGATCTGAGAAGTTGTTTAAAATACTGGTGATGGTTTCTTCATCCACTGATATTTCTTCTGAAAAGTCAATGGCTCCATTAGCCACCAAGTCCTGTCTTGCCACTAGAGGGGCAGCCTCAGCGGGATGTCCAGGCCAGTGAACGCCAAGACACTCCTGAGACCTTTGCTTGGTGTATTGAGAGAAGACTTCAGCCAGGGAGTGGATTTGATCAGCTAGCATACCGATAGCCCATCTGTCTGGATCAGGGCTCACATTCATTGCTGGAAGCAATCCTATAGATGGCCTTTCTGAAGCCTCTACAGAAAAGCTGCTGTCAGAGGAAAACGTGTATTCCGGCGAGTGGAGACCACCAGGGTTGCAAGAGGTCAACCTATCCTCTCTTTCTGGGCATGAGAGACACTTCTGCCTTTCAGCAGAAAGAAAGGGAAATTGGGCTTCTTGAGACAACTCCACACTGACGGATTCAGTCTTCATGCTAGGGACAGTCATGTTGATTGGAAATGGAGATTGAAGAGGAGCAGGAAGCATTTGTACATTAGAAGCCACTGGAAGTTGCGAAGAAGAATATTCAAGTGCCCCTTCCCTGACTGCATCTGGCTCTTGAAGGAAAAAGTTGACTTCATTTGGCTTCAACGGCTGCAGTGTGTTTCCAGAACAATAGCTTTGTTTGGAGGTGGCTGGAGAAACACTTCTGGGTGTGGAGTCTTGGTTCTGGATGTAGAGAGCTTCTTTGTCCCTGTGAGAATATAAACAGTTCCATGGAGTCGAGCATGACTGGAAATCACGCAGAGTCACAGGCCTCGTCAGTGAGGCTAAATGTAGCTTTTATTTATCATATGTAAGAAAACTGAACTACAAGCTTCGGGGCATTTTCACAGCCCCGAATATCATTATGAACATTAATAATGCAGTATAGGAAGCAAAAGAAGCCATTTGTAAAACCAATGTAACACTGAGCTAATTCAGATTGCAAACATAAGCAATGTGTCAGGAGAAAAATAAGGAGCCTGAAAATTAAATTCAAGCATCACTTTCAGAAAAGATTTTGATCTGATGTGACAGTTCTTTCGGCAATTATAATTGTGTAGGGACAATTAACTGGGAGATTTAGACACTAGTTTAAAAATGCCTGAAGAGCATCAGGCTGAGAAAGCGTAGTCTACATTAGAAAGCATTCTGATGGTTTGTATGAGATCTAGCAGAATCTGACTGATCTTAGAAAAACTGAGGATGAGTAGATTTAGTTATAGGAGATCACCATTAAATTGCAGGGTTGTAACTAGTCTCTCTCTTTCACTCCCCCCTCCCCCCTATATCACACTCTTCCTATATCACTCTCTCTCCCCCTGTATTTCTCCCTGTCTCTGTCTCTGCCTCTCTCTCCATGGAGTCATCACAATTCAAACTAGATTCATAGGAATTTTTCAGTTAATTAATATAGGCAACGGAGCTGTTGATAAAAATGGCTTTTTTTGATATTAGATTCAATACAGAGTACGATTTGGAAAACTCTGGTAGACAACTGCTTAATATGCTTATCTCTGATTTAGGTAGTGCTTGTCCTGTTTTTACAGACACTTGGGAAAAATCACTTCTTCTACTCATTTTATCCAACCTTTCCATATAAAAATCTTTCACACAGATAATGGCATTTGTGGTATTTCTGTGTTAGACTGGGTGTCTCTAAGTAGACATTTATGATTGCAGACCAGAAATCATAAATGTCTTTGCTTCCTTCAAAAGAGCTATGGTTTATTTCACCCATTACCTCTTACCTCCCATCCCATTTCTGCCAGATGCCTTTCTCCAGCAGACCTGAGAGTGTAAAGGAGCAGGAAAGGAGCAAATGCTTTAATGGGGATTTTTTTAGTAATATATTACCTTATCATTATTGTCATCCTATACCTTTTCTAGAATGAGCCACAAGTAACAGATTCAAACTTTATGCTCAACTCAAAACCATGATTTACAAATGGTGTGTAAATCTCTACATCTTGCTAAGCCATACTGTGGTTTAGCCATATTTATGGCTTACTGGTTTCAGCTACTGTGCTTTGTAAATCATGGTTTGAGACTTTACACAAATATGTCAAACCAGTCAATTGTGGGTTATTCAGCAAACCATGGGGATACACAGAATAACAATGATTGGATGATATTATGATGCAAGTGATTGATGCAGCCATTTCACTCTAAATATCAAGTAGTAGTCCACATGGCACATGTAACTCAACCACAAGTAGCTGAATTCATGCAATATTCAACCCACAAATGAAACAAACCATGTTTTGGTTTAGCATAATGTTTGAACTCAGTCCTGGTCCAGAAGTACCCGTAAACACCACTTGAGCTGTCAATGTTTTTACCTGAGGATGTGGTTTGTGCAAGTGATCTGCTTTCCTTTTCCATTCTCCCTCAGTGCAGTGACTTGCACCCAGACCCAGCTCAGGTCCTTGCAGCGTAAACGCATGGTTACGTGCTGATTGTGTTTCCCAGTGCTCTGCCCTGAAACTATAAACGTGAAAAATGAATACCCAGCTAAGCCATCTAAATATAGCAAGATGAACCTAACAGGAAGAAAGAAGAAAGGAGCCTAGATTAAGTGAAATTTCCTCCATTTTTCTATATTCACAAGGATTACGAAGGGTGTTTATTAACTACGGATCCTAAGTATGTATCTTTTAAGACTTCCAAAATATACTTGGATTGGAAATTGGTATGACTGCAGTAATGATACATAGCATTTAATACACCTTTTCTTGGTTCTCACATCAGTTCACATATTTTTTTTCTGTAATCATTACAACTTATTAGGGCAAGCCAATGATAGAAAGTCCACCTATAAATATACTGAATTTGATTTATGCCTAACATTATTTGGATAGCATGACTTGTAATTTGTATAAAAGATTGTCATTTTGTTATGTCCAGATTCCTATTGAGATGGTTACTAACATAGGAAGTAGATCACATCAATATCGCCTCAAATGTTGTGCAGAATTGAGAAATGTTGTGAAGGTGTTAACATTTACAACTAGGTAGACATAGCAGAGATGGAACTGAGAACCAGACATTTACAAAACTAACAATTATGAAAAAAATATGAAAAAGTTGCCAAGTTTGAGAAAGATTAGCCTAGATGAATTCTTCAGAATGTTGAGTTTGAATTATACTACCAAAAATCCTTGGCTATATGGCTAACCATCCCGGTTAATGGGAGTCCAATATACTTGAAGATAACTGAGAAAGATTGCTGGTTTTATTATCTGCTATTGTACAGCTAGCTTTGTTTTGTTTTTATAGAACCCGTTCTATTACCTCCATTTTATTGGTCTCATCTACATGCTTTTAATTTGTAACCCACTCAGAAATGCTATTATTTATTTGTAACAATTGTGTTTCCTTCATGGTTTACAAATGTAATGAACAGTATAAAGGGACACTGTCCAATAGTTAACAAAGAATATGCTATTGAATAACGGTTCCTGCTGTCTTCAGATAATATAAATTATTAGGAATAATGGGATTTTTAATGGCCCATGTAAAAACTGCTGTAAGTTGCTCATTGGAAATACTTATGATACAGCAGAAATGTGCAATCATTTCTTTGCCAGATTCCAACGAAGGCTATTAGTCTGTCCCAGATGCAGTACTCACTCAGGTTTTTGTGCATCTCTGCCCCTCTTGCAGTATCTTCAGGATGCAGGAGACAATACCAAGACTGACCAATTAATTCTTCTTTCTTATAACCAAGGTGATAAATAACACTGAATTGAGAAAAGAACACATATCACATAATTTAATAAAGAATATCCTTGTGACATTTCTATTGTGAAACGGGCAATTATGATAGATGAACATCTAGTGGATATTTATTGTTAGAAAAGCTACTTCAGGTAGTCCTCGACATATGACCACAATTGAGCCCAGAATTTGTGTTGCTAAATGAGAAATTTGTTAAGTGAGTTTTGCAACCCATTTTACAACTTTTCTTGTTAAGTGAATCATGGTGGTTGTTAAATTAGTAACATGGTTGTTAAATGAATCTGGCTTCCTCATTGACTTTGCTTGTCAGAAGGGGATCACGTGACCCTGGGACACTGCTACCGTCATAAATAGGAACCGGTTGCCAAGCATCCATATTTTGATCACGTGGCCACGGGGATGCTGCAACAGCCGTAAGTCATAAATCACTTTTTTCAGTGGTGTTGTAACTACGAACGGTCACGAAATGAACTGTTGTAAATCAAAGACTACCTGTATTCAGAATAGAATTTCCAAGTCTTTACATGTAGTCCTTGACTTATGACCAGTCACTTAGCAAGTGTTTAAAGTTGTGACAGACCCCAAAAACAGGATTTACAACCTAGATTCAAAGTTATAATGTCTCCTCCCCATGAAATCACATGACCACACTTTGGGTGCTCAGCAACCAAACCTCATTTATAGCAATAGCACTTAGACTTATATACTGCTTCAGAATGCTTTACAGCCCTCTCTAAGCAGTTTAGAAAGTCAGCATATTGCCCCCAAAAATCTGGCTCCTCGGTTTACCAACCTCAAAAGAATGGAAGGCTGAGTCAACCTTGAGTTGGTGAGAACTGCTGACAGTTGGCAGAATTAGCCTGCACTACTGCATTCTAATCACTGCACCACCCTGGATCCTTATAGTTGTTTGCAGGCCTCCCCATCATATAACTGCAATTTACAAAGGTTTTGCCATGTTTACTTCCAGTTTCCACCAAAAAACACCCCATACCAAACAATGGGTTTGCTTAACAACTGCCATTAAATAGGTCATAAAATGGGGTGTGATCACATGCTGACCTGCTTTATAACCATCACAACTTATGAGTGAAATTGTGGGCTCAATTACAGGCATAAATCAAGGATTACCTGTACTATATTTAGCCTTGTTTCTATGGGTTTTACACTTAGTAATCATCATTTTTTACCAGGTCTTCATGCTACATACAGAAAACTTTACCTGCTAATGAATGCAAGCTAAAACATATAGTTTTTAGGCAGATTTCCCTTTTCTGGACATTTGACAATTTTATCCATATCATTTCCAGATAGATGCACACACAAAAATCTTGGCCTTACTTTTCAGTCATTTCCGCAATCTTCATATCTAATGTATGCTGGCTCCGGAAGGTGGAGTTCTGGGACATGTTGTCCCCTTCTTCAACCCCATGAGGGACGGGAGCACAGAAAGCAACAAAGGTCAGAGCAGGAGAGGTGGACATCAACTGTGTGTCAAGTGGGAGGAATCTGCCCCGTATGACTATTGGACGGTTCCTTCCAAACTTAACCCGAAAGACTCTTGAGGTGCGCATTTCAATGACGAACTCAATTTCTGCAGAATAAAATGGAGAAGAATAACAGTTGAATGTCAGATTGAAATTTGCGATGCAGGATAAAGTGTAATCATGTAAACTGTCACGTGATTTGTTTTTGATTTAATGTGCTGCGTGAACTCAATCATAGACTATTCAATAAACAAGTTACAACTTAGCATAAGTTTATAAACTGAGCCTTTCCTCTCACACTCATGGCTGACAGCTTAAGAACAGGTTATGATATTTTTCTAATTAGTTTTCAATTTTACTATAATTCTGTGCATCTCACTTTACCCACAGCCTTTATAATTCTGGTTACTGAATAGCATGCCTATATTCAGTACACATTTTTCCAAGAAAAATGATATATTCAAACTGTCGGCCCAGATAAGAAAAAGTAATTACAGAAAGGTGTTGCTCCAAATTTTTGTGATTTTAAATTATTTATTATTCAAATATATGTAGCCGCCCATCTCATACAGTATATATGGCTCTGGATGAGATCATGCTGCAAATTAGCATAATTTTTTTAAGGAAGCAAAAACCTGAAACAGAGGATTAATAGTTTTTAACTACAGTAGTAATTTAAGAGGAAGCGTACTGCAAGTTATTTACAGGTCCCTTTTAACATTTTGCTTTTTCTATTATTGCTTGTATTATAATGCAGTACATTGAAAAATGTTTTCAATGCCTTCTTATTGCCCCAGCTGCAGTTGAAATCTCCCCTTTCTAACAGCATGACATTCTGATATCCATAACTTTTTCTCTACAGGAACACAAAAATATAGAAATAAAATTTCTGAATGGGAGGGTAGCTAAAATGGAGAAAATTTAGCAGATTTCTCCTCTTCCTTTGAACAAGACAACAACACTAATTAATATTTGCCTCTCCTATAGACACCATGATTAAATATGGACCAGATTTATGCATTGGAAATAATACTGCTAATTTATTGTAGACATGTTTACAATCATCAGAGGTTTCTTTCAACTTGTAGGAAGAATATCCACCATTTTGCACACAGTAACAGGGCTGGGGCTGAGGATATAAGAATACAAGTACAGATTTTGGTGCAACCTGTCTGCCAGATCTGTAAGTGCCCAACTGATAGGCAGTTTGCTCTAGAGAAGGTGTAGAAGTCTAACACTTTCTCAAGCAATCTGGATACTGCTGCTCCGCTCCTGATGTCATATATAGCATAAATCAAAATGGCCTTGGAGTAGGAGAGAAATGAGTATATGTCCACAGTAACCAAAAGCTATCAAAAGGAGCTGCGAAGATTCCAATCCTTTCATCACCCTGATTGCAGCAGAATTAATATTGAACATGAATAAAGCAATATTTGGAAGAAGGTGGCCTATTTCCATATCACATCAGTAAAACCTCAAGATAATTGTCTTCTGCTGTAGGCTGGGAAGGAGAGGGAGCTGCATCTTTCAGATGTGTCCTTAAAGGCTGAAGGATCTTCAAACAAAAATAGGGGTACAACAGAGGTGGATTCTGAATCGTCTTACTGCCGGTTCGCTCAGGATTGTGCCTTGAGCATGCGCGCAACAATAAAAAAATAGCTTCTGCGCATACGCAGAAGCAAAATCCAAAATGGCGGCGCCCACGGAGACACTGAAGGAACCGGCTCTGTGACGTCATCACAGAGTTACTACCTACTATATAGAACCGGATAGAACCAGTAGGAACCCACTTCTGGGGTACAATTTGTTGGACCAGATTAATTTAATAACCCTCAGTTTGCATCCATACAGTACACTACAGAGTTCCCAAAACTCCTAATATGATAAATGAACTAACATCTCAAACTAGTGCTGACTCAAGGATGTATGGCACTCCTAGACCATATCAACTTCCCTACCAGTGCAAAGACTTGCATTTTTATAATGATTCTGAAGGAGAGGTGGTATTGGTTTTGGTGCCCTTGGCCAGTGTCTACTCAGCCTTAGCCTAAAGCCAGCCCTGTACCTCCACAAATACAGCTATTGATTTTCCTAGGATTAAAGTAGGATGGCTAATAATTATATTTCAATCCATTTGTCAGCAAGGATTCTTACACTCTTTGGTAGCACAACTGCCCACTGTTGGCCATCCACTATGACCATGGCAAACAAAGAGCAAAGCTCAGTTTTAACAGCAGTCCAGCTTTGCCTGTACAGGTAAGGCAGTAGCCCTATCAAAATGTATTCCCACTTATTCTAGGCAAGGCTTCCATTGTCTTGCACAAGCAAAGAAGGAAGCAAGGTTCAGTGTGAGTTAGTGACTCCTCCCTAAATTACTTCCCCCTACCTGGAAAGGTTTAGGAATTCCAGTGCAGAGTCAAAATTATACCTATTAGGACTAGCGTAACACACAAATCAAGACTCAGAACTGATTCAGCAGAAGCAGCATATGGATTGGCAATAGGCAGCAAATGTTATGCCAGCATTGTTTTTGTGCCAACTCTAGAATAGATGGAGAGTCTTTGAACTTACTAATTAGAAAAAATTGCTATGAAAAAAAGATTCAGTTTCCCCCTAGCTGGAAAGACCTTTTGTCAACCCCTTCTTGTCCTCACCAGTGCCTGGATGCTGATGGGCAAAGGAGAGTTTTTCTTGCATGATCCGGCTTGCTGTGCTGTTCAAGAGGTCGAAGATGGAGTTGCCTTGTGCTAGGAGTTCTACCTAGGAAAATATATATATACATATGATAAAATATCTTATTTGCAATGATCTTTTGCTCTTAAGAATGTCTTAGGAATAAATGCTATTTCAGTATAAAAATATGGTCCTGGAAGTTAAGGATTTTTAAAAGGATATTTGGATCCTGCAGGGTTCTAACAAAAGCTTCAGGGTTTTAAGCAAATGATGCTGTAACATTTAATAGTTGCTAAGAATAGCAAACATAGTTTGCATGCCAAAAACGGAACCATTTGTGTTTAAAAGAATATTGAGCAGCTACGCTAGAAAGGTTCTTACATTCAATCTTAAGCTACTATTACACAAAACGGACTAGCAGCAGAATTGAAACTTCCATTATATTCCTGCCAAGTCTAAACTTTAAAGTTCATGCTGAGTACAAGGCATTTTGGGGTGCATCACCTTCTGTAATATTGATGCTTACCACAGAAAACCCCAGGAAATGTGGTACATTCTCAGAGACATAGGCCAATTTGCCCTTTGCAGTGAGAGCTAGAATGAACCCCGAAAGTGAATGCACCAGTTCTGGATCTACAACAGCAGCAGCAGCAAAAGGTGGTTCTTTGGATGTCGTTTGATGTGAACCTGGGAAATTAAGAGAGTGGTACATGGGTTCTACTACACATCATTGGGTAAAATTCTACATGGAACAAAGCAATGATTTCTTGTTCACATACATACAAGGACATGCATTCAGTTTCACAGCTACTATGATTGTTGGTCGAGCAGAGAAAAAATAGCCAGAAAAATTATTGAAGCCTTGGAATTGGATCCTTTGTCAATCAATAGGAGTGCTGATTTATTACCAATTTATCAGGTACTTAGGAGCTGAGGGTGTGGTGGAACAAGGAAACAACAATGAAAAACTTAATAGTCAGCCACCAACATGCCAATTAAATACTAAAAGCTACACACAACCAGGAACCATATAACTACAATGCGTAGAACAGACCAGTTCACATATCCTTGAGAGAGAGAAGTTCCCTGATGATGGGTTCTAGGAGGAACCCAAAAGCTTGGAAAAATAAACCTTTGGTCACGGTGACTGATTCAAATTGGATCCTGCAAAAAAAAATTGAATCAAGGAACCTGAAATCCTCTAACATAAACAATGTGTACAAAATTCAGGATTCTTTACTCTGTGTAATTGAAATTTCAAGGATTTTCACACCAGCTGCGTTCACAAAGTTGTATCCACTGCATTGTCACCACAAGTTATCGTATGATCATGATTTCTGATGCTCTTTGCTGGGTCCCCAAAAGCAAAATCAACGGGGAACCCAGCAGAAAGTTGGAAGTCACTCCTGCTCCTACTTTTTTTTTTTTGCCCAGCTATGGTAATTTTGTTTCTCTGTTTAGGAAGGAAATTTCCCTGAAAGGATGAGTCAATAGGTCATCAGCTGTCTAGTCAGTTTTACTAATTGAACTATTACAGTGAATTTTTCTCCCACAGGATCAGTTGTAATGAAACAGATGCAAGTCTGGCTTGTTTTCTGCCAGATGACCTCTTCCCTCATATTATAGATAGGAAAAATTATTGTTTCAGGAAATGCGCTGAGCAAAACAGAGCCTGCTAATCTTTGAACATAATTATGACAGAATATGAAGGTCATTATGTCTTTCACTTTCTCTTTTTATCTAAGGGTATTGCAAATATATAGATATCAAAAGAATTTAAAATACAACCAAAGGCATGTTGATTTATGCTCTGATCCTCAAAAGAAAAAAAAACCTCAAAAGGGATACAGAAAAAGCTCTGCAGGTAAAAAACATCTTTGGGAAAGCAAGACATGATGAAAAATATGTAGGAGTTGATAATGCCAGCTGTTGCATGCAGCATGGCTGCTTGTTATGGGCTATTCTATGCTTCCCTTAAGCACAAAGAAGGATGCAAATTATACAAAATGCAAATCCATGTTTGAAATTCATTGAAGTTTTTTTAAAAAAAAAAACCAGCACCAAACGTTAGTAACACATGGAATCAGATCTTTTCTCTATTTTCATTTTCTGATCATACATACGCATATATTTAAATTGCAAGTGCAAACTTATAGTAAGTAGAATGTACATGCGATATTTGAATGAATGACTTAAAACCGTAAAAAATAATAAAAAACACCGCAAGGAGTTCTCTTTGGAATAGTAAATACTGCTCTGAAAAATATGTATGCAGAGTTTTAAACCCTCCAAAGGATTATAGTAGGAACATTTTTACCAGCCAAATGTTGCAAGTCATTTGGTTTGGCAGCCAGAAGTCTGCACTCAATTGTAAAAGTAGATGGAGCTATGATGTAAAAGTGGAGAAATAATAATAATATGTTAAAAAAATTATCCCTTTTAATTTCTTAGTCAGTGAAGCATTTGAAGTATGGAATGGGTGTGGAATTCTCAGAGAATTGCAGAAGACTCACTAGGCATACTTGAACTCCAGAGGCTAGCTGTTTCTCCCTCGGAGTCATATACATCCAGTCCTAAGGTTAAAGTCTGGAATGAAGTATATTGTTTAAGTTAACCTCATATGTTGTAAGGAAGAGCCCATAGATAAACGCAGATTGGAGGCTCCTTTGCAAAACAGATTTAGAGGATAGAAATGTCCACACGGAGACAGATGAAGTACAGAGTAAAAACAGGCAAGAAGATGTTGCACATGCAAAGGAAGGTTTAGATCACAACACAATGTCTATTATCGTGTCAAGTGGGAAACCCACACTCCCTCTTCCCCCGCTGCAAATGCCGCTGTTAAGGTTTGCATAATGTCAGGTTAACTTTATTCTTTTATAGCGATGGCAAAGCATAAAGGGAGGAGATTTGATTCCCAATGCAGTACAAATACAAATCCTCTCAGTTTACAATATCTGCAGTTGTTATACAACTGCTTCAGTTATCAGTTATGATAAAATGACAAGGAATCACAAGGAATCATAAGATTAAAAATGTTAGCGTAGCTAGTGTAGATAGATATTGATCCCTATTGATCCCATCTGAGTGGTTAGATCCCAGGACATCTAATGCAGGCACGTTACTCTGGGATCTCTTTGGATCAGGTTGCACACATTCCAATAAAACCTAATAAAATAGGAGTCAAGTGTCTGTGCTACAGATTAGTCAGAGCTATTACTATACTTGGGGCAATATGTGGCAGGCAGAAAAGATTAGCATTCTAAAGTAACATGCAGACTTACAGGCATTTGGGGGCAGAAAAACCAAAGACATGGGGTGAAGTTTGAAGAAAATACTTATCAAATTGTTGCTCCAAGAGAACTACAAAATATGGTAGAATGAAGAAGCTAGCTGATTTTGACAGGGCTTGGATGAAGTTTCAACTGGGATAAATGTGCATTCCTATATTTAGATATGCCCCCTCCCCCAAAAACTTCACAAACACACCCAAAGTGGAAGGAAACCTGCCTTGGAAACAGAAATGAAAAGGAGTGGGTGTTTAGGCACTTTCCCTATGCAAGAACTGTGCAATCTGAGATAATGAGCTGTGGTAGCACAATGGTTAGAATGCTGTGTAATTGTGGCTAACTCTGCTGACTGCAAGCAGTTCAACCCTGACCGGGTCAAGTCTGACCCATCCTTCTATCCTTTCATGGTCAGTAAAATGAGCAACACCCCCCTCCACATTGTGGGGGGCAATATTGCTGATTCTGTAAACCTCTTAGAGAGGGCTGTTCAGCACTATGAAGTGGTATGTATAAGTCTATGTGCTATCGCTAGTGCAGATTACATTGTGTGAAGCCAAGAGAAAACCGCATACAGTTTAGGGAACCTATTAGGTACCTAGAAAACAAATCTGGATTGGCCAGCAGAAAATTTGACTACAAATGTGTCTGCACTTTTCTGGCTTTCCATGTCTGCAGGGGAACATTTTCAACTACAGATCTAAATTCTGAGGGAAATGGGATAGATTGAGATTCTTAAACAGAAATGGGAGGATGTCACATGGTAATCATAGTTTGAAGTAAGTGATGTCTCACGACTTTCTATTTTCAGGAGCAGTGATTACTTCTTTACTTACCTGTAATTCCTAAAGGACTTTCACATTCATCATAGTCAGTACTCCCCCTCCATTCCCACAAACAAAATTAACACATGAACCCTTCACAATCTTAACTATGTTTCTAAATACAGACTAGTAAACAGCTTCTGTGATTACTGGTCACATCTCAATATATATCTCTATATATGTTAAAAACTGTACAATATGACATGGTGTGTATTAGTTTCTTCCTGCAGTTAATCAACCTTTCCTAGGAAAGTCAAACGATGTTTAGAGAAATATTTGATTATGGCTAGTGAGCTGGCATTCACTAAATAAGTTACAGAAAGAGTTTGGATTTTTCTTTTACCAGAATTAAAAAGTTGCATCTCTCGTATATGGAAGCAGACCAGAGCCATGGTGTGGAGGTATGAAAGTTGTTCCTTCTCTTGTTCTGAGATGGGCAGAAGAGACCGAAGAGTCTGCAGCTCCACATTGATTTGATCCCGACGAGCCTTGGAGGCACCTTTTGTTGACCTGCAAGAGTGCAAAGTATGAGCCATACCCATTTGTTCCTCTCCTATTTACAAACCTATGAAATATGTTTCCTCATAGTAGGTTAGTGAAATATTTCATAATTTCTGAAGCTTTAAGATGTGTAGACTTCAATTCTCAGAATTCCAAATGCTGGCTGGGAAATTCCGGGAGTTGAAGTTCACATATCTTATACTTACTGAGATTCAGAAATACTGGATTAGACGGAGAATCTGATTTACACATAGTCAACCTCTGCAGTTTTCACATTATGAACATGCATGTAGTTCTAAAGGAAGAAGCACATTTATTTGAACATTCTTCCATTCTTCCCTATGGATTTCCCTTTTGGGATGACATGATGATTAACTAATCTTATGACTGGTACTTTTGCCTGGTAACATAGGTCTCACATAACTATATTATTATGTGGGAATTAAGGGGGGAAATTCCAAAAGCATGTTTAGCATCTCAAAACTATGTTGTCATTAATCAGTGGAACAACTTGGCTCCAGAAGTTGTGAATGCTCCAACACTGGAAGTTTTTAAGAAGATGTTGGATAACCATTTGTCTGAAGTGGT
>JANHFT010002716.1:170276-187490 GCA_032467955.1 Pseudoxenodon macrops | reverse complement strand
GTTTTTTACAGGGCAGCACCTCGCGTGCCCTCAGAAATGGCTCCGTGTGCCACCTGTGGCACGCGTGCCATAGGTTCGCCATCACTGTTCTATACTGTATATTAACAGTACTTTAATCATCTGCAAAGAGGAGTGCAGTTACAGCTAGTCCTCAACTTGGTCATACTTAACAACCATTTGCCAAGGGCCTCCAATCATGTGATCATCATTTGCCGTCTTCTCTGCTGGCTTCCCCAGAAAGTCAAAGGGGAACCTGGCAGGAAAGGTTTCAGTCTGCTGCTGGCTACCAAACATTTTCCACTAATTTCCATTCACGAAATCCTTTGGACTGCAGAAACTAAGTTTGGATCTTCAGGATCCCTGCTTTGATTATCCAGCCCAGCACACAGAGGGGAGAGGAACTCTTGCGCTGGGCTGGAAAAACAAAGAGGGGATTGTGAAAATCCCCACTTCATTTCTCCAGTCCAGAATAAGAATTCCCTTCCACACATAAAAGGAAGAAGAACTACTCCAAAAGTCTGTAGAAATGAAAGCGTGGGTTCCACACTTATTTTACCAGCATAAAAGGGATCCAGTTTGATGCATTGCTGAAGGTGCTGGGCAAGAAACCCAGAGAGGGTGAGTTCTAGCTCCCCCCTGTTATGAAAACTTGTGGGGGGCTTTGGGCCAGTTCTCCTTTTTGGCCCAGCCCACCTTGCAGGATTGTTGTTGTGGGGAAATAGGATCATTATGGATTATGTTTGCTACCTTGAGCTATATATAAAAAAGATGGGATAAAATTTTAATAATTCCTGGAAGACAAATTAGGCTGAAACATAGGCAAGGCTATCAGATCAGTTTCATAGCTGAGTAGAGGGTCTAATACCTTTTGTTCTAAATGCACCGTGTCTTACTCATTGCTATTCTTGAAAAGCATAGCAGAGAAAAGCCATTTAGCTCAACAAAACATACAATTTTCTTTCTGTTGAGGAAATTATTTTCCTCATTGCTATTTTTGTAGAATTACAAAAAAGACGAGATGCCACATTTTGTCTATGATGAAATAAATATGTGTTGTTTTTTTCAGGCTCTCTTGTACTTTATCCATCTGATGGACCATATTGTAGTGAAGGAATATATTATTGTCTATTTCCATACGCTCACTAATGTCTACAATCACTTGGACTCAGATTTCTTGAAGAAACTCTCTGAAATTGTCGATGTGAGGTAATTTTTATATTCAAAGGTCTTGAAGCCGTCTCCATATTGGCATCTGTAATTAAAAAGTACAAGAAAATTTGCTTTAAAGAACGAACTGTACATGCTCATGAGTAAGCTGAGAATTTTAATGTCAAAATGCACCCCAAAATCAGATGGGCTTATATGAGAGTATATATCAGCGTTGGCAAACTTTTTCAGCACTGAATGCCGAAATGTGAGCATGTGCACGTGCGTGACCACCAGAAACTGGAAGAGAAGTTCCCTGGCACGCATGCTGAGCTCAGCTTCCAGTTTCCAGCGTATACATGCACGCCGGTCACCTGGTCTTCTGGTTTCCGGCGCACATGCACGCACAAAGATCAGCTGGCCAGCGCGCATACACACACTGTAAACCGGAAGCTCAGCTTCCCGGCATGCACATGCGCGCCAGGGAGCTGCTCTTCCAGTTTCTGTCGCTCCCGACAACACAACCAGCTGGCTGGCGTGCCTGGAGAGATGTCTCTGTGTTCCACATCACCGGTCTATATAATAATACTACCCATATTTCTCATATGTTTTCATGTATAATCCCATGGATAAGCCGAGTCTTTATTTTTTAACCAAAATACCTTTTTGCTTAAATGAAAAATGTAGATCAACTTATCTGCAGGTCGTACAGTTTTGATGGTATTTTGATTAAAAATTCAAGGATCAGCTTATCCGCAGATGAGCTTATGTGCAAGCATATATAGTAGTGGAAGGGGGGGGGAAGAGACATAAACTTAATAAACAGCAAAGCAGGATGAAGGATAAAGTATAGGACTTTACTGTGAAAACTGAGATAAGACTTCTTTGCAAAATCAGAGGTCTTGTTTCAGTTCCTATCCTGATATCCAAAAATGGCAATCCCGTGTTGGATGCTAAGAGTAAGCCAGTTCTGTGAATGGGCTGGGTCGTATCAATAAATGTCATTAGTTCAATGTTTTAAGATTTAAAAAACTTCTTTTGTTATTAACCAGGTACAAAAGAAATCTGAAGGCGCTGTATTTTGTCCATCCAACATTTCGCTCGAAGGTGAAGTGTGTCATCCCCAGGTGGAAAATGTACATTTTTGCATGCAATCATAAAGTGCGCTCCTGAAGTATAGAACGATATTGCTGAGGTTACGCATCCTGGCATGGAGGACCGCTTTGGCTACCACAGACCCTTGGAGGAGTCACGGGATATAAGCTTAACCAGCAAACAATCAATTAAAGGGTTTTGTAAAACAAATTACCCATACAAACCTATTTATTTACATTTATATCATTCTGTCCTCTCCTTTTCCTGGACATATTCTCCGTAATATCTACCTTAAAAAGGAGTTGCTTTGGGAAGGAAAACTTGTCTGTTTTGCTTTAAAAACTTGCAGGGTGGTATTGTGTTAAGTATGTTCCTGTTGCATGTCTCATAACTTCAAGATGATGGGATCATTTGTGGTCAAAATAATTTTTGGAAGCAGCATTAATTTCCCTGTTCTTCCCTTTAGGTTTCAACCTGGTTCTTCACCACCTTTACTGTCTCAGGTCTAAAGGACAAAGTTCACCATGTGGAAAGCCTCCAGCAGTTGTTCACAGCAATACCCCCTGAACAAATTGACTTTCCTCCATTTGTTCTTGAATATGACATCAGGGTAGGTGAATATGCATTCGTTTGGCACTCTTCCATGTCTTTTAGATTTCATGAATCAGAGTGAGGGTAAAGAAATGTTTCTTTCACTTCGTTTACAAAGATGCCTGGTGTTTTGCTTTAGAAACAGCTAAGAGTTGAAGGCCATGTGGATTGATTGGGCCTTTAAAAGAATATGCTGCAGAACATTTTTGTGTATTGCTGAAAATACACATTGTATTGGTGTAAGAACACATTACCTAGAGAATAGATGACCGCCCATGTTTAGAGCACAAAGCTGTACTTCATAGGAGGCTGTTGTTATGACCTAGAAAATGTTGAATTCTATAGCTCTTGTCATCTTGAATGAGCTCCATTACAAAAGCTAATGAGTGCATAGGTGGAAAGAAAGGCATAAAACACAATAGTATGGAGTAGATAACGGTTGTCTAACATAAAGTACATTTTAACAAGCTGTGCCTCCTGTCCTTCCTACTTCATCTGTTTTTCCCCCTATTCATTTCTAAATTAAGGTTCCTGGATTTCATTTACAGTGTAGTTTATTGGGTGTTTCATTTTTTGAAATCTTACAGTGTACATGGTGGCACATGTTTTTATATAGGTTACGCTAAAAGCACAATGGTTTTTCTTGTAGCAGTGTGGAAAGATGCAAGTGAAAGCACTTGAGTAGTTTTCCCTTTTAAAGAAAGCAAAGGGAAAGAAATGATTGCCTGTGACCTACCTTCCCTTGATGCATTCCCAGTGTCTGTTGTGACTTCATTTCTCTGCTCTGGCACGTTTCTTTGTTTTCACTGGAAAGATCTTGCAGCTATTGTTTTTAGCATGAATACACCACTTCCTGACCCATTTTTCATATATTTTCTCCTGTGGCTAGGCAGGGTAATACCTTAAAAAAAAAAAGGAGGCTCACTGCAATTGGAAAAAGGAGGAAACCTGAATGCAGATTAAAAGAAAGGACAGTCAAAAGTGATATTTTTACAGTATACAGTTTGTGTGGTGGGTTAAGCAACGCAATGTAGTCTGGCCCATAATATCTAAACTTTTCTAGTTCTCCGATCTGTTTAGCAAACACTGTAAATCAGATGACAGGGTTTCTTCCCCCTACAATAAATGGCAGTGACTTGGCCCAGAGTGCCCTCTGTGGAATTGAACACGTGGAGATTCCACAGCTGTTCGTTTAACCTGAATGTGATTTCTTTGTATACATGTGTTCCTGGTGTTAATGGTTTTTTTCCTCCCCTCTCTGCAGGAAAATGGATACTATTCCTACCCTTCATCTCCAGACCTCTGACTCTTCAGCTCTGCCATTGTTTCTGATTGCTCAACAATCTTTCACATGCTGCTTGCCATTGCCATACCAAGTCAATCTAAGTTATTTACAGAGTTCAGAGATAGGGCTTTCTTTCCCACCTCTGCTATTTTTTTACAATGAGATAGTTGCAAGGACACAAGCAATCAGAAAAATATAGGGTAATGAACTGTATTTCAGATCTAAGTATCTAGGAGAAAATGGATTTTCCGTGTGGGAACATTCTTTTTTCTTTTACAAGATCTCAAGATGATTCCGTTGTTACTACCATTGCATTTTCCCGAGACATCAGTGGCCACCTATTGGCACAATCTGCAGAGACTGGGTATTTTGGGGGGCTGGGGGGGGAGATGCAGTATCTATTGTGTTCTATGACCTTTATATATTGAAACCACCATTAAGACAGATATATTTACAGAATTGCCTTTAGAAATGTCTGCGAGTGGCAGAAGAACTATTTGTAAATTGTAGAGTTACCACAAAATACTTAAGCTAAAGGGTCTGTCATCTGTTTTCTGTCTTGCCAAATGATGTGAGATATACAGGAGGTGCTGCTGTGGCCACCTGCACATCCCACCTCCAGTAAAATTCAAGGCCATATCAATACTGCCTGGTGTAGTTGTGTTTCGCAGTCATTTGGGGAATAATACAATGTGCTGATTGCAAGTTGGAAAATTAATTTATGTCATTGAAGAAATTCAGCAATTCACTTTTTGTTTTGAAAATAAATTTATTTGTATGCATCTTTGAGAATTAAGGCTATGATGTCTCGCACAAATTAGCTGTTGCAGTTGCTTTGCTTGTTTTCTGGATTGTGAAATCAACTGTGTTAATAGAACATTTTTTCTATGCAACTATTGTAACAGAAACAAAATAATGATGTCAGCAGATGCCAATAGACTATGTGTGATTCCAGTGTTACAATTGATAATTAATCTGTACAGGTAGTGCTTGAGTTATGACCATAATGGAGCCTACCCGTTATAATTCTAACTCGTAAAGTCATAAAAACAGGTCAGTCACATGTATTACCCATTTTTGCAGCCCTTTTTTGCATCGGCCATAAAGCAAATGGGGCAAAATGTGGTCATGTGATTGCAAAATGCTGCAAACAGCTATAAAAGCAGCTGTGTTGCCAAGCACCCAAAATGCATTCATATGACTTCAGGTTGGCTGGATAACCATCAAAATTTAGAATCCCATCATATGTCCTCTTTTTGGGTCCATCATAACTTTGGCCACTAAGTGACCGATCCTAAGTCGAGAACTGCCTGTAAGTTGATTGAGGTACAGAGTTGTCTTGCAATTACTACGACAGTATTGGTGAACCTCAGGCCCCGCACGTGTTGAAATGCAATTCTAGCTGCACACCATTGGCTCTGCTGCTGAGAACCTTGGTTCACTGACACTGAAGAACCACATGTTCCCCACCTCCTCCTAAAGCGATGATTGAATGGCATAGATTGGGGCAGAAATCAGGAGAGGGAAATAGAATTGATTGACTCAGAGTAGCTGCTATTGTAATCCATGCTACCGGATGGGGGAACCAAATTGAATGTGATGCATACTACTGACCATTAAAAGTATTCATTTCAAATTGAATTTTTAAAAGCAGCCGTTAAAGTCTCCATTAATGAGAAATACTGAGTATATATAACCGTTGTGTTTGAGACCACTTTATCTAAATTTGAAGATAAATATTAGCAGAGGTACATAATACCATGTTTCCCTGAAAATAAGACGGGGCCTTATTTTCATTTGACCACCAAAATAAGCGCTTGGCCTTATTTTCGGGGAGGTCTTATTATTTTTGATGTGCAGGAGGTGGCGAGCGTGGTCACCTCATGGCTGCTGCTGTGTTTGGGGAGGGTTTATTTTCAGGGGATGGCTTATTTTAGTGCATGTGCTCAAAAGCCTGATTGGGCTTATTATCCAGGGAGGTCTTTATTTTCAGGGAAACGGGGTAGCTAAGAAGAATTGTGCAGTGCTATCATCCCTCTTCATACCTAGAATTTGAAAGTTTAATTTTGTATTCTGTGTGAGGCAATATCTCAGGCAGTGTGGAACTAGAGTGGCTGTCCTATTCATTAATGATAATGCAGAGGAAGCCCGCTCACAGCTGTGCCTGTGGAAATACATCATTTGCAAACCCAGTACATAGTTGTAAGATAGTGTCTTGGGTGTTTGCACAAGGAAAAGAAGACTTCTGGATTGGGAAAAGGAATGCTTGTACATCATTCCAACATCAAGAGCAATATAGTGTCTAAATTAAGAAATTAAAAAATCGTGTCCCCAAGATACCATACCATTCTCATATTTTAAAAAATGAAATCCATTTTAAAACAACTGGAAGCTGGTGAGCTGCAATGCAAAGAGTCTCCAGAGACAACTTATTTTCCCAAATGCTTTGCTGCTAATATGGGCTTTGGAGGCATTCAAAAACAAAACAGCTGAATTGGCTGCAGCCAACTGCTTTGTTTACAACTGATCCCAGGTAATGTAAGTGGGAGCTAAGTTGGGGCAAGCTCAGTCCACAGACAGGAAGAGTTAATTATTTTGTTCAACTATAAGTAGCCTATTTTGTGTACAAGACACAGATGGGGATATTTATTTTGTTTTGGCAGTATGCATATTACATGTATTTTATGCTGTGAGGATATGGACATGGGAGATTTTCCCTAGTTCAGATCATATTTATCTCCTCATGACTTAGTTTGCTTTCTGTGACATGGGTTTCATGTTTTCTGGATAGGTTCAAGCTTCCAGCAGGCCTTGCCACAAGTTTCACTACTAGGTTGTTAAATCTTGAGATTCATCAGTTTGCTTCTGTGAAATCTAGAAGACCTAATCAAAAGCAAATTTAGATGTTTGGACAGTTCAAGCATCCTCTTTGGGCTAGAAAAAGCTATTTTTCTAGTAAACTAGTCATAGAAACAGGGCTGGAAGGGACCTCACAGGTCTCCTAGGCCAAATCTCTGTCCAGGGCAGGAGACTTTATTCTATCACGGACAAATGGACATCCAATCTTTTCTTGATAACCTCCAGCAATGGTGTACCCAACAACTCTGAAAAGCAAGCTATTCCGTTAGTTAATTGTTCTCACTGTCAGGAAGCTTCTCCTCAGTTCCAGGTTGGATCAGTCTCAGAGTAGCTTCCACCCTTTGCTTCTTATCCTGCCCTCAGCTGCCCTACCTCATTGTGGCAGCCCCTTGTGTACTGGAAGACACCTATCATCTCACCCCAAATTCTCTTTATTAGGCTAGACCAGGGGTTGGCAACCTTAAACATTCAAAGAGTCACAAAGGTTCTAACCGGAAGCCCCCTGTTCGATTTCTAGAGCTGACTGGAAGTCCAGTTACTCCACGTGGCATCCTTTTCCCTCTACCTGTCCTAACCAAAAACCTTATCAATTGTGGAGCCAACCGGAAAACCTGTCCCTTGCCATAGAGTCTGCTCCTGATGCGCCATGCTTTCCTCCCCCCACCGGAGGCTCCTTTCAAAATTGTGGCACCCACCTGTGACAGGGAGCTGCAGCAGAGGGATGAAAGAGCCACATGCGGCTCCAGAGCTGCAGGTTGCTGACCCCTGGGCTAGACCTACCCAATTCTTGCAACCATTCATCTGTTTTAACCTCCAGACCTTTTATCATTTTTTTTGCTCTTTTCTGCACTCGTTCTAGGGTTTCAGCATCTTTTTTTTTAACTAGGATTGGACACAGTATTCCAAGTGTGGCCTCACTAGCGTATTCCAAGTGTGGCCTCACTAGCGTAGTACAGAGCGGTATTATCATTTCTCATCATTTTGATGCTACGCCTCTATTGATGCAGCCTAGAATCCATTGACATTTTTTGGCAGCTGCAGCTCATGCTTAAGTGGTTGTTCACTAGGACACCTCGATGTGTCAGGAATGCAAAACAAAAAAAGCACTTGAAATATAATTGATTTGTGTGTTACCTTGGGAAAAGTAGTCACATAATATCACCACTCATTACTTCTGTCAATTGTGTAATCACTTAATGATGGATCATAACTACCATTATGGCAACAGCAGCATCTTGTGAATTGGCACTGTGTCCATGGTAGAGGCTTTCTGATCTTGTCATTTTCTCAAAATCCAGATGCAACTCCAAAGAGTACTGGTTATCTCTTCAGTTCTTTTACCAGCCCTGCCACTCAAAACCCTTTCACTCGAGATGCCAGACTTGAAAATTCTCGTGTCTTTTCTGCATGCTGAGTATATGCTCTGCCACTGAGTTGTGGTTTACCTCTTCAGTAAGAAGGCAAAAAACCATAGTGTACTTCTTTAAAACACCACATGTAAATCCTGAGATTTTTTTTGTTATTTTCTAGTTACCTCCTACTTCCCACAATGCTTGCAGAGTTTCTCATTTAGAATGTTTTTACTACCCTGGAATCACCTGCATACTTGCTCTTTAATATTCCTTCTCTGATCTACTTACTGAATTTTCCAATATAAAATAATGGTGAATTTTTTCTAAGTATAATATCCAATTTGCTAAGATTGGGGGGGGGGAGTACGTCCACAAAAGTTGCTAGCAAGGACCCAACCACAAACTGGGAAAAGAAGATAAAAGGTATATCCTGCATATTGAAGAAAAGCATAAGTCAGAACCTAAATCAGAGTTGGAGAGGTCCATTTAGGCAACTGATTCCGAGTCTGCTCAGTTCAGGAACACAACTTACAGCATTCTAGACAAATGGTGGGCCAGGTTCTGATTAAACCTAATCAATGAAGGGGAGCCACTTCTCTGAGTAATAGGTTCCCTGTCAAAATCTCCAGGGATGTGTTTCATCTGGTCCTAAAGACTTTAGCTCGTTCCATTAGATATTCCCCCGACTGGTTCTATCAATCTTAAATTTTAATCTTGCCTTTCTTCCTGTTCCTCAATTTCCAAGTGCATCCCATATTGTTTTGCTGGAGAAGATTGAACTGAAATAGGATTTGAGTGGCTTTGCCTTTTCAGTTACTGTTTGTGTTTGATCCCATTATTAATAACAGTAAAATAACAATTGGTTAAATGTATATGCTGCCTGAGTTCCAGTGATTCAGGGCAGTTTACAAATCGTTAAAAACATTTAAAACAAGAAAACCACACAAAGCAAAAAGGAACAAAGAGGGCATAAATAACAAAACTCAGGGGGAAAAAGAAAAGCAGGCTGCAACCACACTTGCCAATGATCGGGGTGAACAGCCATGTTTTCAGAGCCCTTTAAAACATTGGAGGTGGTTAAAATCTCTAGAGAAAATCTTGTTCCAGAGATTTTCCAGGTGCTGCTCCAGGTCATGCCAAATAAACCTTACCTTCTTAGATAAAGTGACTAAATTAGTGGATCAGAGAAATGCTGTGGACATACTACATTTAGTCTTCAGTAAGGCATTTGATAGACCACAACTTATTTCTAGTAAGGTAGAACAATGTGATCTAGAACCACCACCAGATGGATTTGCAGTTGGCTTACCAACTGTACTGTGTATGTGCTCAACAGAACTACAGTTTTATGGAAGGAAACATGCAGTGGAGTACCTAAAGGTCTTTTTTCTTGGTCCCAGTGGTCTTCAACATAAATGACCTAGATGAAGGGATAGAAAGGGGTGCTCATCAAATTGGCAGATGTCACCAAGCCAGGAAATGGGGTGGGTGGGTAGGGGGGGATTGCTAACACTTTGGAAGATAGACTCAACATTCAGAAGGACTTGACAGACTTCAGCATTGGGCCCTATCCAATAAGATGCAGTTGAGTAGTGAGAAAAGTAAGGTCCTACACTTAATAGCCAGGAAAAACCAAATGCGCAGGTTCAAAATAGGCAATACCTGAATCAACAGTAGTACTGGTGAAAGGGATTTAGGTGTACTGGTGGGACCATGGCTTAAGTATAAACCAGCAGTGTGCTGTACTTGCCAAAAAAAGCCAAGTATGTTTAGCCTAATGAAAAGAAGGCTTAGGTGTAACATGTTAGCCATCTTCCAATACTTGGGCTGTCATAGGGAAGAGGGGTTGATTTATTTCCAAAGCATCTGAAAGCGAATAATAAACGGAAGCTTGTTACAAACAGATCCAACCTGGAACTAAGGAGAAACCTCTTGTCAGTGAGAACAATTAGTAGTCAATAGAACAGCTTGCCTGTGGAAGTTGTGAAGCTCCATCACTGGAAGTTTTCAACAACAACAAAAAAGACTGCATAACCATTTGTCCCAGATGCAATAAGTATTCCTGCCCTGGGCAGGTGGTTGGACTACAACACCCCCAAGGTCCCTTCCACCCCTGAGACTATGATTTAGAAGCAAACTGTTAACCAATGCAACCCACAAAGCAAGAGTCATTCTGCGGCATTCCCATCACCACATACACCACTGCTTTCTGGACTAGGTGAAGCTTCCAGATGGTTCTTCAAGGGCAGTCCCATGTACAGTGTTACAGTATCAAGCTGTGGAGTGACCAGAGCATAAGTGCATATCTGAAGTCTCCTCTCCCCCATCTAGAAAATGGTGCAACTGAAATCTTAGATGAAGTTGTGCAGCTCCTCCCCATCCAAACCCGCACTGCGCACACCTCCAGACAGTGTGACAGAATTGCCAAAGCCTCACTTGGCTGACCTGGAGTGAAAAGATATAATTGGGTGTGATATAATGATACCAAACCCCAAACTAGTGGATGACCTCTCTTAAGGGTTTTCTCTAGATGAGGAAAAAAAGGGGAGAATAGAGCCCTGCAGCACCCTACAAAGAATGGGCCAGGGGAAGATCTCTCTCCACCTATCCTGACTGAAACTGGATCCAAAGAAAAGAAGGAAACTGCTGTGAAACAGTTTCCTGAATCCCCAAACCCAAGGAGCCAACACTCAAGCATACTGCAGTTCAGAGTTCGCCAAAGTTGGCAAATTTAAGACTTGTGGACTATAACTCTCAGAATTCCCCAGCCAGCCATGCTGGTTGGGAAATTCTGGGAGTTGAAGTTCACAAGTCTTAAAGTTGCTACATTTGGAGACCTGACCCCTGCTGCAGCTGATGGTGTCAAAAGCTGCTGAGAGATCCAGGAGTGCAAAGATGGATTAAGCAGACTGTATATAGACTCTTCTATTTTGCGCATATGCAAAAACAGATTCTTTGGTTGTTTTTTCATGTTTCTCTAACTTCCTGAGCTTTTGATTTCTTGATACCTGTTCAGGATTACCCACACTCTGAACTATCCTTTGTGACCTGATCCTCTTTACATTTCATATATACTGTATGCCTTTTTCTGCTGCAGTTTTCAGATTTTCACTAAGCTCTTTATGTAGTCACATATTTGCTGTCTCCAATTTTTCTTCTTCTTATTGAAGTTGTTTACAATTACCCACTGAGCTTCTTTTCCTTTAGAAACTTCCAACCTTAAGGTTCCTTTTCCATTAGCTTCTTCTGCCCACGGAATCCTATTGTCCCATTGTTCTAAATCCATTTTTGGAACTCCAAGATACAGGTTTGATTACACTCCATTTTAATCTCCAGCACTGTACTGGCCCTCCTCTTTCCATTTCCTCAACTAAGCCTTCTCTATTGATTAGAATCAAGTTGAGGACTTCTTGTGCCTTTTCTCACCCTGTGAAGGATAAAGCTGTCAGCAAGACAAGTCAGGAATTTGCTGGAAGAACTATGCTTGGCAGAGTTTGTCTCCCAACTGATGTCCGGTTAATTAGGTTTCTCATCAACTGACTTCATGCTTCCTTGAAAGAGTGTAATTTGCATGATTCACATCTTCTCCTTGGCTGGAAAGGTGATAGTAGACACCAACAGCAATATTGTTTCTACTTGTACCATTACTTACTTCAACCCACTTACTCTCTACAGCAGTGCCAAGTTTATTACTTTGGCTTTCTGGCCTTTAACATATCCTCTCTTCTGTTCCTTTTGAAGAAATCGCATTCTTTATTTGCTATATTCCAGTCATTCCAGATTTCTCTTATATCCATTTAATCATATCTCCTACTCCCAATCATCCATCTAGTCTAGAACCCACATTCTATTGATGGAAATGATTCTACTATCATAAAGGAAAATGGATCACATTTCTCTCCCCTTTGGAGTTATAGAATTATTTCATAGAATAAGGGATTGCAGTGAGGAGAAATAAACTCAGCTATTCAAGGGGCATGTTTTACTCACTTGCAAAAAGGCACAACAGTTGTGAATCATCACTGATTATAGTTCAGAAATCATTCCTATGTGACAGAGTTGATTCTTTGATCCAGTATATCAACTAAATGTAAGCCTTACCTAAAATACATGTCATTACTATGATTAGTGTCCCTGCATCTGTTTCTGGGTACCCTTTCCAGAAACCTGCTTTTGAATTTTGCCTTTTACAGAGGGATGCAAAGACAGGTTTTCTATCACTGTCATTCAGTTTCTGAGACAGAGTGGTTCTGCAAGAGTAAGAAATCTGGCGACTATTAAACCTTACTTCCAAAATCCAACTTCAGACAAATCTGAGAAAAGATTCCAGTTTAGGGTGGCCTCTCAGAATTGCAATTATATTCTGCTGTCTTTACAGGGGCTCTCCTATAGCACACAGGGGCTAGCTTTCCTGCAGAGGATAAATAGTTCATAACTTACAACTGCCCTGGTTACAGCTAATGAGATTAAAGTATGCATCTGCTAGGATGAACATCAGTAGACACAGCAAATCAAGTTTAAAAAAGCACGAGCAGGTTTTGTGACATCCAGGCAATTAGCTGAATGGCTTTTTTATTGCTCTCACTCAGCTGTACTGGGCAAGTTCAAGTCACTCTGCAGCCCTAGAGACATAAGGACAAAATAATGCCCTCTCCCATCCCATGTCTAACCAATGACCAAATTGGACTATAAATCTTACTTCAACGCTGGAAATGAAGATCCCCGGAGCGTGCTGCATCAGAATGAATGCTCTTGGGCTGATCTCTGTTCATTTTTGTATAATGTCATTCTCATTTCCCCTCCAAGCAAAGGCAGAGTACAAATAAACGAGGAGAGAGGAAAATTGTATCTTGGGCTTTTTTTATCCAGTAACCTGACTGTTGTCATCTTGTCTGCTGTCAACACAGACAGCTTCTAGCACTGCCATTCAAGCATTGGCTCCTTTAATGTACAATTAACCTGCTGACATAGGCCAGGTAGCTTGCGGTGCTGCCTTGCTGAGTGGTGGAATTACATCTCAGGTCAATTGGTTGTTTTCAGGATTTTTCAGGATTGGACTGGTATTAGCGCTCCAGGTATCACTGGGTCTACAAGGATTCTTTTGCAAATCTACTTCACCTTGCTCCAAGCAAAGGCTATTTTTTATTATGTAATGTAAAGCATGGGTTCACATTTCACTCTGAAAAATAGGATTGGGCTTGCTGCTCCAAGAAAGTGATTAAAATAAAAAGAGACAGTGAAAATGTGCAAAATAATTTTTCCAAGCTAGAGGGAACTGAGCATTAGATTGGCATTTACAAGAACTATAAAGTGATACATTTGAAAAGAAAGAAATCTCAAATTTATGTGCATAGAACATAGAGTTGGAAGGGACCTTGGAAGTCTTCTAGTCCAACCCCATGCTCAAGCAGGAAACCCTATATTGTTTCAGACAAATGGTTCTTTTGGGAAGCCCCCAGCGTTGAAGCATTCACCACTTCCGAAGGCATGCTGTTCCACTGGTTAATTGTTCCCACTGTCAGAATTTTCCCCCCTTAGTTCTAGGTTGCTTCTCTCCTTGGTTAGTTTCCATCCATTGCTTCTTGTCCTGCCTTCTGGTCCTTTGGTAAATAGATTGACCCCTCATCCTTATAGGATGTAGATGTAGATGAGATGGAGAATGCATCTATGGTCTACAAATAAATGAACCCTTTTCCAACAGTGACCACAGCATGATTGACTTTTGTCTCAATTTATGCCCTTACAAAGATGATCATAATGATGGAATCATTATATTCAATATAACTTTAGAAAAGCCAACTATGATCTCATAACTAATGACCCTTCAACTCTGGATTGGCAGACTCTTCACTGGCTGCATCACTGCCGAAGACCATTATAACATTTTCTTGCAAGAAGTCCAAAGAACCATCAAACTATACATATCACTAATAACCCCTAAAACTGGAAAAAACAAATTACCCATAACAATAAGGAAGCTTCAGACCCAAAAAAATACCCTCTTTGGCGCAAAAACAAAACTGGCTACATAGCTAACTTCAAAAGTTGCTACAAAGCCTTATGCCGACAGATAAAGGCAGAATGCATCAGTTATCACAGCAAACAAGAGGAAAGCCTAATATGCACTAAATCCACCTGGGCCTTCTACAATTTTGTAAACAACAAACTTAAAGACTCAAGATCCATCCCACCACTGAAAGGGCCAAATGGGAAAGACTGTAATGATGAAACCGTTAAGGTCAACCTCTTCAACATATTCTTCGGTTCAGTCTTGATAAAAAGCAACAGCTCATGCCCCTCATTTCCCAGTCGTACCACAACTAATCACAATGATCTACTACATATCGATTTCACAGAAGATGCCATTGAAATGGCACTATACAACCTAAAACCCTTTCTATCGATTGGCCCTGATGGATTATGTGCCTATTTCCTAAAAAAGCTCTCAACCCCCATAGCAGAACCACTTAGCATAATTTACAGAATATCTTTCAGAACCAGCTCCTTACCTAACTTATGGTCAGTAGCCATGGTCATCCCTATCTTCAAAAAGGGAGACTCCAGCCTAGTTGATAATTACAGACCAATCTCATTATGTTGCGTCACCTGCAAAGACATGGAATCAATTATAAACCAATCCATCACCATCTACTTAGAGACTAATAACCTACTCTCTAACAAGCAATTTGGCTTCAGAAAAAAACTGTCCTGCAATCTGCAACTATTTCACTGCAAAAACATATGGACTTCAAAACTTGATCAGGGTAAAGCAATAGATGCAATTTATATAGACTTCTGTAAAGCTTTTGACTCAGTGGTACACAACCAACTACTTCTAAAACTAAAATCTTATGGCATTTCTGGATTCCTGCATAAGTGGATAACTGCATTCCTATCAAACAGGCAATAAGTAGTCAAAATAGGGAGCACCCTATCAAACCCTGCATCTGTTAACAATGGTTTCCCCCAAGGTAGCGTTTTGATGAAGATGAACCCACATCTTCATACTTTACATAAATGACCTTTGCAATCATATTATAAGCAACTGTGTTCTCTTTGCTGATGATGTAAAACTATTTAACACCACTGACAATGTTACTACCCTACAAAAAGACCTTGACTATGTGTCAGAATTGTCAAACAATTGGCAACTCCAAATCTCAATCAACAAATGCTCTGTCTTACAGAACACCAAATACAAGCTGGGTAGATACAACCAGAGGTGGGTTCCTACTGGTTCGGACCAGTTCTGCCGAGTAGGTAGTAGGCCCCTGGTGATATCACGGAGCCGGTTCTGGTCTGTGGATGCCGCCATCTTTTTTTTAATGTTTTTTTTGGAATTTTTGGCTTTGTTTCTTCTGCACATGCGCAGAAGCTGAGTTTCAGGCACTGCTCATGCGTCACCATCTTGTTTTTGGCTTTTTTTAAAATCACCTTTTGTTTCTACTGTGCATGCGTGGGCCCACGCACCGCAGGAGGCAGAAAACTGGTGGCGAGATAAGTTAGAACCCACCCCTGGATGCGACCTAGTAGACGACCCTGTCTCAAGGACCTGGGAGTACTCATTTCTAATTATCTACGATGAGCCAGATCTCACTGTAACAGCATTGTTACATTTGTAACAGCATTGTTACATTTGTAACAGCATTGTTACAAAAATGCATTAAGAGTTGTTAACCTAATCTTGTGAAGCTTCTTCTCTGGTAATATTATATTGCAAACTAAGGCATACAAAATCTTTGCTAGACCAAATACAGCTCATCTGTCTGGAACTGGGATTGCATATCAGACATTAATACAATTTAGCAAATCCAAAGATATTTCACAAGAAGAGTCCTCCACTCCTCTACTCACAACAGAATACCTTGTAGGATCAGGCTTGAAATTTTGGGCTTAGACAACTTAGAAAATACATTGCCTTGGGTCTGACCTGGAGGAAAAGGAGGGGGGGGAGAGGAGAGATAAATTTCATAGCACAGTTGATTGAAGACTTAAGTGCAAGTAACTTCTATGTGAGGCCAAAGATTCTATACATTCCAGAACTTAAGAACTCCCTTGCATCTTAATGCCCAGCATTATTTTCCAAGCTTTTCAGATATAGGAATTTCCAGATCTCCTTAAATTTGTCTGTTACTTGCTGCATGCAAATTACGTACTCCCCTGTTGAGCTATGTTGTGTTCCAATTCAGCAATGAGTGGTAAAGTGCTTAATCAAACATTAGAGCAGACCTGTGTGATTTATTGGTATTAACCATCAGAAAAACTCCAAATTTGTTTGGGGATGGAGTGAAGGTCAGGTAGAATGTGATTGTAAAGTTAGAATAACTTTATTAATGTCAACTGAGAAAATGTTTCATGAACATGACAATATCTTTTTGTTGTTGTTTTGTTGTTAGCATTCTGTAATTCTCTCTCTCTCTTTCTCTCTCTTTCTCTGTATATATACACACATGTGTACATATACACGTGTGTGTAACAAAAAGATTTTCTCATGTTCATGAAACATTTTTTCAGTTGACCTATATATATTAGAATCTAATCTAATGTTATATTTTATATATTCCCATTTGGGAGTGCCTATTTTTCTTTGTAAGCATGATCCTGAGATTTAATTGGCTGACCTGAAACAATGGAGAAACTAGGATTGTAAAGTCATAAAATTAAAAGCCTTGCCATTTCAAAAAGCCTTAAATTTACACACAGTAATTATATTTCATTTGATAGAATCATTCATGTCCTTAAAATTAATTGTACATTAAAGCTTTTTCAGGATCAAGGCCAAAGAAACATTTTCCAATAAACCTCAGTTAATAGCATAGCTATATCTGCAAACTGCTCTCACTTTTCTTGACACTGTCACAACATGATTAGCATGCCTACTGTCCC
>JANHFT010002716.1:151655-162176 GCA_032467955.1 Pseudoxenodon macrops | reverse complement strand
TATGCACCAAAGACAAATTCCTTGTGTGTCCAATCACACTTGGCCAATAAAGAATTAAATTAAATTAAATTAAATTCAATTCAATTCCATTCTATTCCATTCTATTCTATTCTATTATTCCATTCCATTCCCATTCCCATTCCCATCCTATTCTTGAAGAGGATTACCTCTGTCCTGCTACCAATGCATCATAGTGCTAAAGCACCAACCAGGTTCTGAGCATCATCATCCAAGCCTGCTTATGCTGATTTAACTGCCTCACCAGCCTCATAAGGCCAACTGCCTGCTAACTCCTTGAAGGTAGCAATCCAATGGATCAGGCCCTTCAGTCTGACTCATAAATGTCACATAATCAGAGTAGATCATAACAATTAGAGGAAAGTATGTGTACAGATTGAAGGAACTGGGCAGGTTTGGCTTTGAAAGGAATAGGAATATGATAGTACTCTTCAAATACCTGAAAGGATGTCCCATTGAAAAAGATCAGTAATTATTCTCTATCGTTTTAGAGTGTAGGGCATAGAAGAATAGATTTAAGTTAGAGAAAGAGAGTTTCCAATTAACTTTTTCAAATTCCTCTTAGTAAGGGGTTGTGTTACTAGAATCCATTATCCAGAGCAGCTGTAGATTCCATTTCATTGGGTATGTTAAAACAAAAATTAAACAGCCATTTATCTTTAACTTGGATTGTTTTCACTGAGTATGGGGTTGAGTTCAACTACTTAAATTGTCTTTCCAATTCTATGATTAAATTAACTTACACTAGCACTAGTACTTATATATTTTTATATCTTTTCTTTTCAGAACTGCAAAACAGTACTATCCACTTTTTCAGAACACATTTTCTGCATAAGTAGGTTATGCTACATGATTTTTAAGGAGTCCCTGGGAAGTGACATTTAAGATCATTACCATTCTGATTTGAAATAAAATCTACATTTCTCTTAAGGTTTTCAAAGTAATTTTGTAGAATTTACAGACTGAAACTAACAGCTGTCAGAAACCAAAAGGTTGTTTACTTTGAAGCCTTGAGAACAAGTTATTCTGAAAGATCCCAATTTAATATTTTAGCATCTATGTAGTCAAAATAGAAAACAACCTGAAATATGGGCAGTGCTTTAAAAAGACAAAAAGCATAGTTTTAAGACAGCCTAGTTCTCAGTGAGCTAAAAATTCAAATCTAGGCCACTTAAGGGTTCAAATAATGTCTTCAACCCTCTCTCAAAAATCTGTTCATAAGAAATGCCAAATTTCAGAATATATTATAGACTATTCATAAAAGTATAAAAGGAAAGCAAATAAATGGTGCCTGGGTATTTTGAAGGAGAGACAATTGGCAAGGCAAGTTTTGTCTATAGTCTTAAGGCAGACCTAAGTCATAACACAGGTTTCATCTGAAGTTAACTGTCTCTTCAATGTATGGTAGTAATAAAACCATTTTATTTACTCAGAGTACCCCGAGAGACGTCCATAGCATTCTCTTATTGCTCTCCCCTAGAAGATTATTGCAAAGTACAGAAGGTTGAACAGATGACAGTCCCTGTGAATCTTTACAACTGAAAGTGAACCTGGGTCTTCCAAGTGATATTGCACAAATGCATCCTCCAATATGTATCTTCCCTGATTGGAACGAGATGGTTTCATGGGTACTATTCAGAGGTGGGTTCCTAAAGGTTCGGACAGTTAGTAACCATTAGTATCTTACCGGCATGGTTCGGTAGAACTGCTAGTAACCCAGGCCTGCTATACTCCTAAGCCGGTTCTTTCGGCAGCGCCTTAGGCACCGCCATCTTGGTTTTTGCTTCTGCTCATGCGCAGCTATTTAAAAGCACTGCGCGCACGCACAGCCACAGCACACCCCTGAGTGAACCAGCAGTAAAAAGATTGAAAATCCACCTCTGGTTCTATTGGCAAGAAACTGGTACTGTGATAACTTTCAGGTCTGGCAGAATCCCAAGCATTGGAGAGAATAGAGAGTTACAATGGCTAGTTGGGAAATTGGGAACAAACTGGGAAGTTCTTTGAAAGTCTCCTTATTTTATGGAGGTGCAGAGGAAATAAAAAAAAAGGACATACACCATTCAATTGACCAAAATATTTTACTTTAAGCTTTCAAGTTTAAGAAAACCAAAATCAGGGGCATGTCAACAGCCCTCTCCAAAGCTATCATACTTATCTAGCAACTAACAATAATTCTGCAATTTAAAGAAACACATACTTGCCAGAAATGCATACAAAATAAGTTTCTACCAGTGTAAAAAAATCATTTAGACATCATCTATGCATTTCAGCTTTGAATTACATATTAAACAAAGGTCTAAACTTCAGCTTGTTGTGCCCTTTTTTTTGATACAATTCTATTTTACATTCCCCTCTCACCCTAAGGTGCAATTTTACAAGAAGCAGAATAAATCTTTTCATCAAATCGTGCTTTTTACTGTTCAGCTTTGTTTCTGTTTTTGAATAATCCAGTGCAATTAATTTCAGCAATATTCAGGCAATTTGATATGGTCAAGCAAAACATGTAGCTTAACTACAGCAACTGAAATAGACTCAACGTTTCTCTGTTTATCTGTTTGATTCAAGAAGGAATTCAACAAGGTGGTGCCACTTTAGCACTGCCAAGGTCATCCACCTTTCCACAGATAAGAATATATCTCTAGGTTACAGAAGAAACGCTTCTTTTAAAAAAGCTATCCTATTTTGAACTTTTATTGAGAGAAACTTAAGGATTTCTATTAGTTAGCAATGAACATTTCGAAACATGTTTTTCTTTATCATTACCCTGCCCTATTCTTACCCTTGTTTCCTTTTCTGGATACGTTATGCTTATGCTATAATACAAATGTACCAGTTTAATAAATAGCCTTTTGCAACAGAAAACCTGTAAAAAAGCTCTATAGGTTGAAAACTATTATCTTCGTTCTGTATTTAATAGACAATTTAGGAATTTCAGGTGTTCTGCTGAGACCTGGATTTGGTAAATCTATGCTAATCAACCATGAATTTCTTCAATAATGTAGCAAAATATTCCTTATGGCTATTAGCTTTGCTGCCAAGTGCAATTGAGAAAGAATCCTACACAAGTGTTTTGAGCCCTCTTCTTTATGAAAAAGACAGTGGAGCTGCCGAAGCAAGCTTGACAGATTTTCTTCTCACAAAACCTTCACCAGCTGTGACTGAGGGCCCTTCTTTCCTTTCTATGCCTTTGAACTTTAAGAGGCTTCCTAAAAATCTACAATACCAATCAACCCGGAATAGGAAGAATTAGAAATCTATAACTGTTTTAAACTGAACTCACTTTTAAGAACTTTTTTTTTTAAAGAACTTGGAGTGTTAACTGAGTGCTAACTGAAGTATTTTATTCTCAGGTAACTATTGAAACCATCATTTCTACTGCAGTTATTGCTACACACATCATCAATAGCATAAATTCCTACCCTTATCACCCTCCCAAAATCTGGTTCCATATATTTATATTTTCTCCTGGTTTGCATTCATTTCTTGGGATTTTCATCTTGATTGAAAGTATTTTTTTTTAATCTATAGTTTCAATATAATTTTAGAAAAATACGAACTCCATATTCTGTATATGCCCAGTTTCAGGGGAAAATAGAATTCCAAACTGCAGATTCATAAACCTCTCTGTTTTCCAGTTAATTGCTACCTAAAAAGTTTTCCACAGAATCTTTGGATTGTACAATTAAGAAAAGGCAAATATCCAACATTACTCTTGCAGGAGTACTTTCCTGCTTCCTCCTTTGCTTGGCAGCCTTCCAAACAGGCTAGAAGGAATCATGGAACAGTCCTTCTGCTTTGGGATTGCTACAGATCAAGAGCCCTCCGTTGCCAATGCTGCCCTCCTAAAAAACGTTTAGACTTTCTTTGCTTCCATTGCTGTCACCTTCCTTCTTCAAAGAAGGTCTAAAAATATGTCTGAGGAAGCTTGTGAGAAGAAGAGATTATGAAAGCTATCTATTCTGGAAGCCATTTCTGCCAGCATGAAGTTACCAGCATAGAAATTTCTTTAAACTAAAATGCACCAAATAGAATGTAAGGATTTTTCTTTTTTAAAGACAATTTCATTATTACCACTATGGTGCCAGAAGGAAACTAATTAAGACTTTCAGTAAAATGGTTCTCATGCTACCTATATTAAACTGCTTCAATTCCATTCCTTTTAGCGGGGTTTTGATCAGCTAATTGTGTGCTATAATATAGCTATTTTTCCTGCACAAGAATACCAGATTAGTCCTCCTTACTTCCATTAAATTGGGAACAGAACTTGCAGACAATGAAACTTCAAAAAAGTAAGATAGCATGGAAGCAATTAAGTATCTATTATTGTTCTGGTGTCGCTGGACATCATCTTTCAGACTTCAGCTTTAAAAATTGCAGACACACATTAGGACAGATAGAAAAGAGATTTTCTTTTATGAAAGGCAGTACTATTTTATGACCTGACTAAAGCTTGGTATCATTAGTCCTATTTAAGCAGCTAAGAGAAATACAGGAAATGCACCATTCCGGCTGAATAGAGGCACTGAAGACAAGAAATCAATTGCAAGGCAACCAGGTGGGACACACCTGGCCGTAAGTATCTGCAATATAGTAACTGCTGAAATTTACATCACTAACATAGGGTGCTGGCTGGTAATAGCAAGTGACGGTATTAGCATTAGGGATGATGTTTTGCTCCACAAGAACTCTGAGGGCCAAAAGGGAGATCAAGTTCAGGGTCTGTCTACGTTCGTGCCCCATGAGGCATACGGTGCTCTCATTCACCACTTTCCGCAAGGTCATTAGGTAGTCGTATTTGCTTCTGTCCTCTTCCGCAAAGTGATTCTGCAGGTAGGTTTCCAATTTGCGCTGCTGTTCCAGAATATCTGGGAAGTCTATGAAGAACCTGGAGCACATGTAGCGCTCTAAGTTCTTGATTTCCTCTTTGTCCATGGGCTTGAAATCCCTCACAAGAAGGTTGCTGTATTTCAGGAGCCCGCCTCCCCTAATTTCCTCAGGGTTCTTGGTAGTTATCAGTCTGTTCTTAAGATGAAGGAAGGCTGCCTCAAAATCACCATACATACTTTCCCCAATGACAGTTGGATGGAAGTGCTCCGACATTGGGTTTGCTGAGCACTCGTAATAAAAAAGCAGGGAGTCTAATATTATTTGAAAAGAATCCACACTGAACTCAAATTGCCGCCGTATACGATCCACAAACTTGAGCTCTACATTTCTGCCATGCCTGTTAGAAAGAGATATTAAGCTCCATCGGTCAATTTCAGTCGATACCTTCACCAACTTTTCAATATATACTTCCTTAAGAGTCATGGGAGTAATCTTGAGTTTGTTCACACCTTCAGGCAAAAAATTTAAAAGGGACTGCAGCACCACTTGTTTGACCAACTGGAACTCAGTCTCACTTGGGAGGGACACCTGAAAAACAAGATCTAGATCTTTACAACCCAGCCCATTATCTTTAACCAAGACATGACCAGCTGCAGAACCATTCAGTCGAACGTCGTGCACTAGAATACTTGCTTCTTCCAGCCTGCTCCGAACAGTTTGTATGATCTTCTTCAAAGTTATCTTCAGAGTTGGGAAATTGCCCCGTCCATGAATTGGCACCACTTCTGACAGGATCTCATGCAAGCGACTGACCTGTTCCCAACTTAGTACATTGCAAGATTTGGAGCCAGCCTTTGGTCTCTTGTCTGCCATTGTAGATTAATGTTTGAACTAGAAAGGAAGAGAATATTGAAATAAGATACACCTTCTTAGTACAATTAAGCAAATTTGAGATCTTATGATAGATTGGGAATGTTCTTCATGAAAAGAAATAAGAATCTGGATGGCATATTACAAGCCTTCTATAATTTGCTATAGTCTAAAATGGTTCACTGATTCTTTACACTCAATTCATTATAATTGTGGTTCTCTTTGCACATTAGCTTCTCCAGGAACTTCACTATTTCTCAGAATGCCTGAATTTCTCACAGACATCGTTTTTTTGGGGGAGGCAAGAAACTCTCAAGAGAAAACTCTGCATCTGAGATACTTCTGCTCTTATCTGTTAGATCAAAATGTATATGAATATATTAAAAACTATTTTTCCAGCTCCCCCTATTCATGGCAGACTTTTTGCCCCTAAAAATTAGTCTGGGGACCTCTCATCCTACCTTGATACAAGGAATGGCTGGGAAAGGGTATATTAGACCTTTATGAACAAAATTAAGTTCATGACAAGTTGCCTCTGTTAAAGTTTGATTACTCCCTTTTATCTGTATACCAGAGTCTACCATACCTACCACTTTCCTCCCACATGGTATAATGGGATTTAAAGGATTTCATGTGAAATAGAGAAATCCACTTATAAGAAACCAGTTGCATCCTTTAAATCTGAGCCAAACCCTTTAACCTTTCTTTTAAAGGATTTCTAGACTGGCTTGTAGGACAGAGTCCTCTCTAGACAATTAATAAACAAACAAACAAACATTACAAAAATAGCTAACTGTTAACAAACATTTTCAGTCAGCCTATTACAAGTTTCACTAGATAATGCTGGACACAACAATTACAATTTCACACTTACCCACATACTCTTTAAGTTTAATTATTTGAATTTAGGTCGGTAGAAATAAACTGGTTGCCTTGTTTAAGAATGGCAAGGAAAGGTTCTTACAAGAAAAGGTCTCAACCAAAGCACTACTGCACAAAGGGGCTCTTAAGAAGTAAAGTGGATTGCTCTAGACAGAAAGAACAACTTTCTTCTTCTCCCTCACCTGATAGGTATGGTTAGACAACTTGATGCCCTGCACCCAAATATGCTTGTATCCCTCCCCTCTATTACTACCGCCTTCGTTTTCAGAAGACTATCCTTGGAAGAGAAATACTTTTTGCTATTACTGTTAGAATATTGAGAATCAGAAACTCTTTGCTGGTCTGCAAATCCCAGAGCAATGCCAGCTAATTTCGCTATGAATCAAGTGCGTAGACAAAAGATCCACTTTCTGTTGAGACTGAGAGAAATTTGTCCCGTGTCTGCTCTTCTGCCGCATTACTTCAGCACCAGTAGCAGAGGAATGCAGCACATATGGCATTCACTGAAGTTATGCTGCCTACATGTGCCCCTCGTCTTCTCTCTACTTGCTACTCGCAGCAATTCTCAAGGTGGGCATCAGCTGGCTGGTGGCAAGAAGGGCAAATTCCAGCAATAAGACTTGCCTAAATGAAAAGCAATGTATCAGGAAAGGTGCTATTTGTATTCAGCTCCTTTAGGAAAGAAACACTGAACACAGCATCTTATCTGAGATATTTTCTTATTTAGAAGACTGGACAAAAACCAAATGTCTAGTATCTCCTTAGCAGAACTGCTTACACTAAAAATGAAAATGACGTTATATTTCCCATTATGTATGGCCTAAGGAGGCCAAATAATTTAGAATATCAAGTAACAGACTTCCAATGAGTCCCAATGAAATACTGGACATGTTGCCCCTCAAAAATCATATAGGAAAATCATCTTAAATGTATTCAAGGCAGCATGAGAAAACGAAATATGGAAAGCAGCAACAGAAAAGGAGTTAAACCATTTGAAGTGGCATAGGAAATATTATTCTAATAGCTCTTATTTCACCATATTTAGCTTTATATAAGAAGCACATCAATGATATACTATATAATTTAAAGGTTTACTATAAAATAGATCAATGTTACGAAGTATTTTTCAGGAATCTCTATGCTCAGCAGCAATGCCGAGACACTTCAATATACAAACCTATTTTTAGGCTGTATATCCATCAAGGCTACTATTATATTACTAGATGGTAGTATTTCCACAGAGACTTACATTGAAGTTTTTCCCAAAACTGCTAAACAAGATTGCTTTAATCTGGAGTTACAAAAATCACTGGAGCCCCTCACATAAAAGGCATGTGTTTGTTTTGTATTTCTTTCCCGTAAAACAGTTGGATTGAAATTAATGCTTAATAGAGTCATTTTGCTCTGCAGCTTTCCTAGAAAGCTGATCTGAAATGCTGGGATGTCAAGGCAATGCAGACAGAACAAAATGTGATAAAGATGGCCTGCTCGTTCTTTATTTCGGAGAAGAGCCTCTGTTTTCTATTTACAGAATGCTCAATTTGAATCCAACCCATTCATCTGAAGCAGCCTAATTACAAGGTATTTTTCATGCAGGAGTCATCCTGCCTCATTCACAGAATGTTAAAGGTGCCCTGCAAGCAAGGATAACTACTACCATCTTTTTTTTAAGCTACTAGACATACAAAAGAAAAGAAATAAATAAAAGAAAATAGTTGCACGATAAAATTGAACAATAGCTGCAGGAGTTTAGGAGCTGTCCATCTCAAAGCACTCCTCATTACAGACAACTGGCATTGACTGGAAAACCCGAAGTTCACATATTAGGGGGTGCCCAGATTAGAAAAGGCTGGAAGGACGGAAGAGCTCTTTAGAATAACCTCTGATGCTGGGAAAATAGAAGGCTATTTAAAAAGCAGCCAAGAGAAGGTAAGTGACTAAACTCCTATCACTAGCTTGAAAGGACTCAAAAAGTAGTTATTTCTGATAAACCAACCTGAGAAAATTGCACTCATCAGATCAAGAAGAGTAGGAAGCGACCAAATAAGTGAACAACAACAAAAGTTAACTTATCACTGAAGCCCATGGTATTTCAGCAACAGGTGTGGCTGTTAACACCCACTTAGTAACTGGCTCCTGACAGAAACATCCAGCTGCCTCAGTTCTCCCCAGGGAAATTGGTGTAAACAGTCACTTTACCCGGCTTGCTCTCTCTTCTACTAAGAAGACAAGGGGAAAAAAATCGTTCAAAGCCATTCTCCTTGGAAAGGTTGGAATTGCTGCCATTAAAAAATAAATAAAAAAAATAACCACGCAGGTAAAAGACCTATTGCAACTCAATTCACATCCCCAAATCACACCGGAGCCTGCATCTGCGATTCAAAGCGAACTACGCCGCTCAACCCACGCACTTCCACCCATTTCATGCCGAAACGCGTCGGGGAGATGCGCCGCTACCTTCCAGGCGCCCCAAGACCCGCCACGGATGTGGGAAGACGCAACCCGCTGGCCCAGAGGTCGAACCCGAAAGGGGACGAAGCCTAAAGCGGCTTTAGTGAGTCAGAAGAACCAGGTCTCCACGCGTGCTTCACTAGAAGGGCGGCCAAGGAGGAGCCCTTCTTTTGTCTAGTCCCCCCCCAATGTCTCTGCGGGAGCAAATGCTTTCCGTGGTGGCTGGACTTTATCGCGTGGAAGTTTCTAAGGTCCTTCCGCTCCCGGGGTTGAGGGGCCCAGGGCGCTCAGGTCTAAACAACCCTCAGCATTTTGCACACAAACCTCCGTTTTCCCACTAAGTTGGTGAGCGGGGAGGGCGCAGGAGCCTCCGCGACGCTGGACGCTTCACCTGTGGTGGCAGCTCGGCCGTTCCGGTCTCTTCTTGCAGCTTAGCATTATTTTTTTCCTCCCCTCGCGGATTCATTTATAAGCCCCGCCCTCGGACAGACTACGCCCCTTCAGGCGGGGCAGCGAAAGACGCTTTTGTCTCCTATGACGGTCTAAGAGTTTTAGCCAGCAAAAGCGGAATGACTAAAATCGTGAAAGTTGAGATCAAGAGCTCACTGAAAATGCTTTCTGGTTCCCTAATGGGTAGGCCCCGTCTTGTTTAAAAATAAATAAAGTGCTGTCTTAGAAATTATGCCCCGGAGATATTGCAAGAATTGCATCCATTCATGAACCAAGATACAACAAACTCATTTCTTTCAGGGCCTAAAAGGTTCTATTCTGATTTTTGTTCTTCAGCTTTGGATTTCTTCATAAACTTAACTCCCTGTGCCACGTTTAACACCAAATGCAGGGTAGCAAACAATGTGGCCAGATACCTTGCCTAATGGGTTCATGTTGGAATAGCAGTTCATCGAATAAACCACAGCTAACTGAGTTCACATCTGCTATGTAATAGTTTGCAAACCATAATTTGTTTAAATACCCAATTGTGGCTTATTTAATAAACCATGATTAAACCAAACTTGGCTTATTGCAACTTGGGAACTGTCCTTTGTATTTTTTATAGTTTTTGCATTCCATTCCGATTGTCGTTATAAAGTGTATAGTTTACTTACACTTAGTGTAAGTGTACTACATATGGAAAGCCAAACTTTCCACTGGGAGAAATAAGCACACGTGCCTCTGGATTGGTAAGGATCCAGCTGAAGTCCAGCACAGCCAGAGATATCAGAATGGACATAAAGGTAAAAGTTCCCCTCGCACATACCGTATGTGCTAGTTGTTCCAAACTCTAGGAGGCGGTGTTTATCTCCGTTTCAAAGCTGAAGAGCCAGTGTTACCCCTGAAGACATCTCCGTGGTCATGTGGCTGGCATGACTAAATGCCCAAGGTGCGTGGAACACTTACCTTCCCACCAAAGGTGGTCCCTATTTTTCTACTTGCATTTTTACATGCTTTTGAACTGCTAGGTTGGCAGAA
>JANHFT010002716.1:137261-151555 GCA_032467955.1 Pseudoxenodon macrops | reverse complement strand
GTTACCTTCCCACCAAAGGTGGTCCCTATTTTTCTACTTGCATTTTTACATGCTTTTGAACTGCTAGGTTGGCAGAAACTCAACAAGTAACGGGAATGAAGTAATGGACATAGATCCGGTTAAATGGTGAGTGCTAATCCCTACTTAAAGCTAGATGGGGTAAGGCAGTTAGTGATAGGGGGATATGAATTACAGTGGTGGTGTGCAGGTTTTTGAGGGGGAGGACCATCTCTAACATAACTCTGTCCATGTTTTCTGATCCTGGGGGTGATCCGTTACTGAAAGAGCTAATTGAAGCAAACAGATCTCATGGTTGCAAGGTTAAAAATGTTTTTAAGAGGTCAAACTCCCACAGTAAAACCAAACTTCTCGGATTCACAGTTCACTGCCTCAAAGCAGAAACCCATTTCACAGGAAGGGAGAAGTGAGTCAAAAAAAGATAAAAACGGAAAATAGTTAATAAAAGATTCCTTTGGAACCCTCAGATTTGGCTACTTCAACAGGAATTTATTGTGCAGGAAAGGCAAACAGGAAAGTAATTTCAGGATAGTGAGGAACTTAGAAGGTTTGATCATTCATTAAACCATTATTTTTATACTTTTATAAGTACTGTGTATTTTTTATAAGTTAAAGCTTGTTTCACAGAAACACAATCATTTAAATAATTTAAAACACAAAATAGTACACGGAATAAAGAAAATAGCAAGGCTTAAGGAGCAGCTTTTCCACAACCAAATCATTCCTGTATTCATAAAAGGCTAAATAAAAGAAAGGAGAATTTTTAAAATGGGTGTGGGTAGAAATAAAGAACTCTGGAATAAGCTCAATACAAGCTCAGATAAGCCTGGAGGCTCCTGAAGATTTGAGTTCTTCAGAAAATTTCAGGATCAGAGTCTCTTTGGTAAGGTTTTTAAGAAGAGTAAAACTAGAGTAGGAGAGTCAACAGCCAAGCTGTTTTCTTCTTGCCTTAAAGAGATTTTGCTGTTTACTTGGTTTTTGAGATGCGTATTTAATACTGCAAAATCTGTACATTTGGGTGGTCCAGTAAAAAGCCTAGGAAAATAGGGTGATTGATGTTAAGCAGTACAATTTTAGAGAAATTAAAGTGGGGCTATGAAAAATCTAATGGGCAGAACGGTTTCTGGGGTGAAAAAGAAATAGATTCTTCTATCACTGTTTTGAAGTAGGCCAATTAAAATGCACTGAGCTGAAAATGAGAAGGACGGGGAAAACATTTTTAGATATTTGCATGGAAGCAAGAACAGAACAAAGTACTAAAATGTAAATCATGTTACAGAAATGACAGAAGTGCAGGGGGATGTGGATGAAACTGAGAAAAAAGTTTATTTTGGACGCTTGTGAGCAAACTCATGAAACCAAACTCTTAGTTGCTGGAACAGGTGTTGAACAAAATAAAACCAGAAAGCATGTTTCTGTGGAAAGGCTGCTGGCTCTATCACCAGCCTAGGCTATTAACCACTTATCATCCATTCTGTCCTTTGAAAGTAGAATGGAGATTTCCGTTCTAAAGCTAGACCAAGATTCAAGGTTCTCTCTTCTAATGCATATGGACACTTTTAAATGGTTAACCCTTTTGCTCCTTAATCCTCCCATTTCAAGAACTTTTTTTAAAAATGGCATGTTTTTTGGTCCTTAGCTCTCCAAGATCCCATATTGCAAAAAAAGCTCACAGGAGGCAGTTGAAATATCACGTGGCCTGTAGGTTGCTCATTCTGTATTAAGTTATCATGTTGTTTAATTCTGGCTTACATTAAAATGTCCTTTGTAAATCATAGTTTATGTTTTAATGTAATGTGTGAATGTACTCTGTAATTAACCATTCTTAGTTCATTTTGAAATTGGGAATTGTAATCTAGTTACTTGAAGATCTTTCAATCATATTTGATTACAATTCATTCCACTTACTTAAACTGGCATATAATGATGTCAGTTTTAATTAATGATTATTCTTTCATTCACTGTCCAAGTAACACTCTGGAAGACTGATTGGTGTTTTAAAAGACTTGACTTTTCCACTAGCCTTAGGTTAAATAGCTGAGTACCGTATTTCTTAATGCATAATGTGCAATGGTGTATTAACCATTAAGCAGACTAAGCACGTGTTTAGGGCACCAGGCCCAAACGGGGCAACACAAAGTGGAGGGAAAAAAAACCACAATGAAGATTTGTAAAAAAAAATTTGATAAAAATTGAACCTTGGGGCACCAAGATTTGTCAGTGCTTAGGGCACCAATCAGCCTTAATCCGCCACGGATAATGTGTTATGGACTCAATACTAGGAAAGTAGATAGGATCAAAGATGACAATAGAAGAGAATACATGTAGTTGAGGGTTGAACTATGTCCTTGTGCTTTCTGAGCTTGGTTATTTGCTGGCTTGTTTCATTATGTAACTAGGTAATTTTAGGTAATCTCATTAGTGCTAGTCAGTGTGGGGTTTGCTTCCTGTTTATGTAGGATAGCTTGGTCTGCCAGTGTTGGTAGAAGTATGGTTTTCTTCTTGGCAGTTCCTTGAGTAAAGTATTTATTGGTAAATTATTGATTATTGATCTATTGACAATCTATTGATCTATTAATGACTGGTGGCACAGTGGTTAATCTGTAATATTGCAAGCAAACTCTGCCCACAGCCTGGAATTTCATCATGATGGGGTTCAAAGTTGACTCAGTCTTCCAGCCTTCTGAGGTCAGTAAAATGAGGACCCAGATTGTTGGCAGCAATATGCAAATAATTCTTATTTGTAAACTGCCCAGAGAGTACTGTAAAACACCATGGGGCTGCAAATAAGCCTAACTGCTATTGTTAATACTTGATGAAATGGTGCACAAAAAGTGACTCTGGCATTTGGAGAACCAATGGGAATGATGACTAGTTAAACAGATTTGTTTTGAATATATGTTTTGAATATATGAATATATATGTACATACGGTATATGTAATTAATATACATCTAAAAGCATGTTTATTATGGTGAATGATTGGGACTATTAGAGTGAAAGAATTGTTACGTGATGCCATAGAAATGTGCAGAGTTGTATAAATAAAAGTCGCTTGGTGGAAGAAACCGTGGATAAAAAAAAAAGTACATAAGTTGATTGCTGCAAAATGGAGAAAAGGATAACATGAAAAATGTGCATATAGAGGAAAATATAGTTCCAAAAACTGTTGTCAAATAGAAGGATTAAAAATTAAGAGAATACAGGAGGATTTTAATGGAAAAAAATAGAAGAGGGCTAAACAACTGCTAGTATAGGGGTCCCCAATCTTTATGGCTTAACAGCCCGGGCAGGGAGAGGGGAATCAGCCCACTGCTCCAACCTCTGGTCACAAAAGCTTCTGATCACAACCAAATCGGGTTCCGACCAAAAAATTCATAATTTCTTTTTTTTCATAGCCGATTTCCCCTCCTTGCGCCATTTTTTTTATAAGTGCCAAATTTCCAAAATTAGGTTCGGGTCATGACAAAATCGGTTTGCGATCAACGTTATGGAACAAATTATGACTGTGACTAGAGATTCTACTGTAGTTAATATTACATGCTTTTACTCAGTGTTGACATTTCAGATATTTATATTTTTTGAAGCTGATATCTGAAAAAAGATGGATTTTTGTACCTTAATTACAGATCAGCACTAGAAAATGGCTTTACTATTCAGTGAGCTCCAGAATTAAATAATATAGCTATGGATGGCTGTAATTCCATTTACTGTAAATTCTATATATGTCTGTGAATATATGCCCTATCTGGTTCCCTTTTTTTAGCTTTCTCTTTTCTTTTTATGTTATAATTTTGGATATTCATTTTGTTTTATACATTTAGTTAAAATGATTTCATTTAAAAAGCAGGAAAAAAGAAACAACAGTCTTTAAGCACAGAACAGAACATGGTAATATATCTAGGAATATCTGCAATATTTTTTTAAAAAGTTATTATTTCCATTGTGCTAGGATATCCACATTCATATGGAGCTCCAGTTTGACACTGTATAGTTATTATTACTGGAATTTTCTGAGGTCTTCCAGCAATTGGTGAAAATCTAGTCACATCTGGGATAATAAAACAGTGTCACCAGAACATCGTAAAAGAAGCACATGTATATCAGTAGTTCAGGCAGGGTATGAGGAGTATTTAGATTCCAGTGAGGAAGAAGTAATTTATGTAAAAATAGAAGTTGGAGCCAAGGTGCACACTTGCCTTTTTCCACATATAGAAGGAATTAGTTAAAACAGTGTTGGGACCTAAAAAATGATTTATTTTGCGAAAAGGCATCCTTTTGTCAGTTGAAAACTTCCTCAACTTCTCCCATAATATATGCCTAGAAATAGATTAGAAAGTTGCTCTTAAGCCAAAAACAAAACAAAACAACACCTCACAAGATTATGTTTTAGTCATCAGGAATTTTTTCACAAGGTGGAGCAAGTATATAACTTTATGTGTCTTCACAGAATTTACTAAAGTTAGGAAAAAGTGTGAAAATATTTAGATGCTGCTAGAAGGTTGATGAGTAGCAACTGGTTCATTTTAACCACTCATTGAGGTGATTTGGTCATAGATAATGAATAAGAATCACATCATAAAACAAACCTATGAAGAAGTAAAAGGGTTGAAAGGAGGACAGAAAAAGTCATGAGTGGATGATGAGATTCTTTAAGAGCTGGTTATCCAAAAAGCAGTATATGATTCAATGTATAGATATATGGTGGAAGGAAGGTGTGTGCCAAGTTAGGAAAGTACAGATCTATAGTAAATAGTGTTTGTGTAAACCAGTTTTAGCTGTGTCTTTTCTTTAATTTGCTTCAGAATTTTGTACTCCTTTTCTGAACTGCATGCAACATTGCTTACCCCCCCAAAAAATACAAAATAACATCACTTCGAACCCATTTTTGAAAATAAACATTGATAAAGAACAGCACCCCTAGTGGAGTCATATAAATTAGGCAATTGTGTGCTTGACATTTAAGATTCTCCGCTTAGCGGCCATGTTTATTCACCTAATGTTACCCCTTTTCTAAGGCACTTTTAGTAGCGAGTACTAAATACGAGTAAAAACAATAATACATGTACATATATTTATACACACACACACACATTTTATATATATATATATACACATATATATACACACACACATATATAATGGGAGGAGGAGGTGGGGGCGGAGGGAGAGAGAAAAGATCTAACCAATGTTTTTTAAACTGGGCAAGTGTAAGACGTGTGGACTTCAACTCCCACAATCCTTCAGAACCAGCCATGTTGACTGGGGAATTCTGGGAGCTGAAGTCCACACATCTTCACAGTTGCACAGTTTGAGAAACAATACTTTAAAGGAATTCGGAAGTCGTTTCCGCTACTGGAAGTCTCCCACTTCCCGGGGCTCATCTTTTGCATTCTCCGCCACACGCCGGCCGCCCGGCGGAGGGCAGGGACGGGCGCTGTGAGGGCGGGGCAACGGGCGCCTCCGTCGTTTCCTCCTAGCCGCGCGAAGGCCATGGTGCCGGTGCTTCCGCGGCTGTATCTGAGCGGCGCCGATCTTGGCCCGGCAGACGGTTCGGGAAAGCCAGCCGTCACTGCGCTGCTGCAGGTGGACTCGGAACCGCCCGGAGCCGCTGCGCTTGCGGGCTTCGAGAGCACGCTGTTTGTCCAGGCGCTGGACCGGCCGCAGAGCGACCTGCTGAGTCGCCTGGACGAGTGCGCGGCTTTTCTTAGCCAAGTCCTGGAGGGCGGAGGAAGCGCCCTGGTGCGCTGGTGAGCCCCCGGCCTAAGGAGACTGCTTGGGAAGCGGGGTGGTGGCTGTGACCTGGGACTGACCGGCAAAAGCCCCCAACCACGTTCTTCTTCTACTAGCTTTGAGCAACGTTTCGGAGCAGAAACCAGGATGGAGAAACTCTTGATTATAGTGCAGCTATTAAGAAGCAGCCTGGTCCTCTTGAGGGTGCTCTCATTCAAGTTTAAGGTTTTTTTCTGTTTTTAAATACTTAACGAGTTCAAATATTGCGATTCTTCGTGGGTCGTTTATGTAGCCACTTATTTGCTGTGTAGAATAGAGCCGAGGCTTTCCACGCCTTCCGTAGGAAACCTCCCAGATTGTCTTTGTTACGTCATACTTAAAGCCCCGCTCACTCTATTTGCGCTTTGGAGTTCGCCGGGTTTGAGCTCCTTTTATCCTAACGCTGTGTAATATCTGGGATAAAGAGTTTTTGCGATATTTGTAAGCCTAACCTAAGTTAAAATGTTGCACGGAGGTGAGCAGGTATTTAAAAATGCTGCAATGCACTTGCAGAGAAATGTCGCCCAGTGTGCAAACACTCCCAAGATGTAATAAACCGTTCTTTAAACTTCATAGTAATTAACACCATATTTCATTCTCGGTACAAACCAAACAAACGTGTCATATGATGGCTTATTGCGATTTGTGAACCTAGACAATAGGATGTTTTTTTAATTGCTGTCATACTTTCCTGAATTTTCACTTTTGTCTTCTCCCCTGTCAAATCTTAGAGAAACTCTACGTTACATTAGCTTGTAGTAAGGTCCTTTTGTCAGTCACAGTTCTGAAAAAATGCTTTAAAAAGTTCTGCCCAATACTGATTAATATAATTTCTGATCAACAAAATGTATTTGACTGTGGAATGGTTAGTTTCTTTTTATTATGATCACTAATAGATTGATGACAAATGCTAAAGTTGTTTTCCCAATTTCCATAGGATTAAATGGTACACTTGTTTCTGTTACACTCTAATGAGCTTATTTTTCCCCCCAGAATGTACGAATAAACTATTGTTAGTGTAGAATTGTCATCATTCAACCATTACAGTAAAGACTAACCTGAAACTTCTGTCACGTAATGTCAAAAATGTACTAGGGTTGAATAGTGGAGCATTTCATGGTAATCAGGATACATAATAATTGTTTTGCATCCCAGCAGTCCAGCGGGAACTGGAGAAAGATTGGATTCCCTGATTCTGTAGCATTATATTAATGCAGCTGTCAAAAATGAGATGAGGGATGTGTGCCCAGCCTTCTGCTTCCTGATCCTGAGTAAAAATGTATTATGAAAAACAGCATAAAAGCAGGAATGATATATTTTGTGGTATATGTAAGGGAAACAATAAGTCACTATGTCTTCCTGTTCTTTTTTCCAGTCATGCTGGAGTTAGTCGAAGTGTTGCTATTGTGACTGCTTATTTAATGAAAACTAATCATCTTACTTTTCAAGAGGCCTATGCCTTTGTTCAAGCCATCAAACCTGATGCTAAGTATGATTAATTTTTTCTTTGGCAAAAGTATTTTCTCACAAAGGTTAAAATAAACATTCTCTGATCTATCAGTTTTCTTTTGATTTGTTCTAGGATGAATGAAGGCTTTGAGTGGCAACTGCAACTCTATGAAAAAATGGGTTGTAAGGTTGATGTTAGCAGTACTATTTATAAGCAGTATTGTTTGAAAAACATTACAGAGAACTATCCTGGTAAGGCAAATAAAAATTACGATATATATACTCCATTACTTAGATGTTGTAATATCTATGTTAAACTGTACTTTTATTGCTATATTTTGCTAGCTACTATCCTTTTAATATTGGCAGTAAGCAGAACTGTAATAGCCTTTCTCTTCAGTATGTTAATTATATTATAGATAGCTTATCTGATGAAACTTCAATTCTGAAAAGATATTTAACATGTGTTTACTGCTTCTATGAAACATCCCAATATCTTTAAGAAGGCTAATACTGTGCAATATTAGCTTTGTTGTATCTCTCATTTTTCATGTTCCTACTGATCCTAGCAAAAATTAGCCTCTGACAAGTGCATTAAAAGAAATTATATAATGGTCACTACTGGCTCCTATGTTATTTGTACATTTTTTCCATCCAGCTTTTTTGCTTTTAATGGCAGAGCCTGCTTAGTTCTCAACAGACATCACTTTTACTGATTAGCTAAACTTCTCTTGTGTGTAGAGATACTCAAGGATTTGGGGGGATAGTTGAATGCATCCAGAGATGGAACTCAGTATCTGAGTTTTACATGGGATGCAAAAATGCATTTTGTCTTTGATTGAACTATAAATCAATAGCTATTTTTAAGCCCAATGATAGCATTTTTGTCACTTCTACTACCGGTAGTCTGTCTTCTTCAAGAAATATCAAGAAATTCTTGATTTTTCTACCATCATGTTTTTCAACTAACACTTTCACACTGAACTTCAATATTGTGGGGACTAGTAATAACCCACCTAGAGCAGTGTTGGCAAACCTTTTCGGCACCGAGTGTCGAAACGTGAGCGCGCATGCACAGGGGCGAGCACCGGAAACAGGAAGAACAGCTCCTCGGTATGGATGCGCTGGAGCACTGGAAACCGGAAGAGCAATTCCCCAGCGTGCATGTGCATGCCGGGAACCTGAGCTTCTGGTTTCCTGCATGCGCATGCACGCTGGTCACGTGGTCTTCCCATTTCTGGCACGCGTGTGTGCAAAGACCAACTGACTGGCGTGCATGCGGGTGCAGGAAACTCACATGCTCAGCTTCCCGGCGCGCACATGCGTACCAGGGAGCTGTTCTTCTGGTTTCTGGTGCTCCCACACATGCAAACACCAACTGGCCTGTACGCATGTGTGCACCGGAACCCGGAAGAGCAATGGGTGATGGCTGGCATGCTGGAGAGATGGTTCTGTGTGACACTTCTGGCACGCGTGCCATAGGTTCGCCATCATGGACCTAGATGACAGGATGTTCATCCTGTCATCTTGAGCATTCTTACTGTTTAGGGATAAAATTTACCTTTTTCGTTCTTGTCCTTGGAGGATAGCATTCTGTTTTCATTCTGTTTATTGCAGAGTGTTTTGGCTCGCCATGTTTAATTTCTGCCATTCAAATACAAAAAAAATTTAAAAAATTGATACGTAATGTTTTAAATTTTAATTTGTATCTGTTTGATATGTATGTATAGATAGTCCTTGACTTATGACCACAATTGAGACTGGAACTTTCATCACTTAGCAAGACAGTCATTAAGTGAGTTGTGGGCACTTTTATGACTTTTTACCATGATTAAGTGTATCATCCGTCATTAAATGAATCACATGGTCGTTAAGCAATTTCAGCTCCCCCCACTGACTTTGCTTGTCAGAAGCCAGTTAGGAAGGTCACAAATAACCCCAGGACTCTGCATCCATCATAAATATATGCTCCTATAGGCACCTGAATTTTGATCACATGACCATTGGGATACTGTGATAATCCCAAGTGCGAAGACCGGTTGTAAGTCACTGTTTTCCAGTACCATCATAAATTGAAATAGTTGCTAAGCAAATGGTATTAAATCGAGGACTACCCTCCTTCTTTGTGTACTCAGATTAGGCATGAATTAAATAAAACTATGTTTGCCTTCTTCCTTTTTGTCAAGAGAGATGTGCAGGTTTTTATAGTAATATGAATGTGTGTATATACAGTATGTATATAAATTATTAGACTCTAAATCATGTATCTGTAAATTATTCAAATACATAATACCTTTTAATATTAGGTTGCATAATAGACTAGTGAGAGGAAAATACTTTTCTGAAAAAGCAGTTGTATAAAAGAAAAAAGAAAAATACTGATATTGAAAATAATAAAAATATTTTATATACCCTTCCATATTTTTATGTTGAACGTTGTGTTATGCAATGTTACAAAAGAACCAAACTAATCAGATTCACTGCATGTTTAGCACCTTTTTTCACGAGAAAAGAACTAATGATTAGGCATTAACATTTTGAGGACTCTAAACTGGTTGGAATTGAAGCAAATTCTTAAATTATTGCCAGGAATGGTTGGTCTTGTCAATGGAATAGTCATTGCCTCTAGGACAACCTAAAGCTTATTGTACTGTGGCAAAATATCTTCTCTTTAATTCATCTGTAATTTTTTTGTACAAATTCAAAATGTTTTGTCACCTTTTCTTGAACCTAATATAAGTATTACAGTATTGCTCCTGTTTCTAATTTTTTTTATATGGGCAAACATGACTAATTACATTTTTATGTGATTTTTTTCTCCCAGCATTCTCATAAAATTGATATCTGAATATTGAATTGGAAGTGTTATAGTTACCCTGGTGGACTTATTTTAATAAAGGCTAAAATCTTACTTAGGAGATTTTAGCTATATTGGTTCTTTTAAAGCCCTTTTGGGATAAATTGTTGCAGCTTTAAGCCATCCTTTTAAGATGTGTTTTATTGTATACGTCTGTGGGAATATTGCTATTAGGACTACATGTAAATACCTGCAATAAAGAAGTGCTCTAAACTTTCAGAGATGCTTCATTATAGGTATATAAACTCCTTGTTGTTTCTGGTTTTCAGAGACAGAAGGCTTGCCTGGTCATGTCTTCGCACTTGATCCAAATACAGTACATCAAATCCCAAATCATGACATTCCTTACAGGTGCAGGAAATGCAGGTACATGGCTCCAGAGGAGCATTTATTGAATAGTATCTTATGAGATCAGTTTATAGCAATTTTCCAAGCACTAACACTTTTGCAACCAAGGGGCTAACTCTAAATGCAGTTAAATTGGTTGGGGATTTAAACAGACTAAATGTTGAATTAATCATAGTCTAGGCAAAAGGACTTTTTGAGAAAGCTTTACAGCTGATGCAGTTGCATGCAAAAATTTGGGTCAGAGTGTGTGTTTCAGTGAATCCCTAGGTGAATAGTACTAGACACAACTTTTATATGATATAAACATACTTCTGCAAATAGATCTCCCTATAGAGATACAAGTCTGGGGTCTGTGAAAGCCATTATTTATGTCCACCCCTCCATTTAATATTTTTAAAAAATGGATATTTCATGGCTGATTTAAAGATATGTTTCAGACTGATGTTTGGTTGAAATAACCAATCTCTTTTCTGCTTCAGTTTTTTCATTGACTGCTGGCCTCTGACTTCTAGAATATGTTGATATGTACAATATTTTACCTTTAGCTGTGATGCAGCCACAAAGCATAGTAAAGCCACACCAATACTTACAGTTGGACAAGGTGTTCTTTTTCTCCAAAGGAATGTTGTGTAGCCAAATAGTTCAGTGCTTGTTTCGTTACTTTAAATCACTGTTTCTAAATGTTATTAAGATTTTCTTTTGCTGACTTCAGGTGGTGAATTGTCTGATCAGGTTTGACCAATCACTCTTTTACAGTTTTGTAGATCTGACCAGTTTGGGACAATTTTAGCAGAGTAAAGTTGTAATGTTTAAATTTGTACCATGTGGAGTTGTATCAGCTTTTGTTCACTTACAGATTTATTGAAATGAATGTCATTTTTGCTTGCAGCTGAATGTTCTTATACATGAAAAGTATTGTACATGGTTAGACCAAATACCTACTAGAAGGGTAGTCTACCTTGTAAGAAACCCATTATTAAAGGGACGTTTCTTGAAATGTTGAAGACTGGGTTGGTTAGAATTCAATCCTAAAATAGTGATGATCTGGTTATAAAAGCCACAGGTCTTCTCTAATCAGGTCCTGCTGGTTCTCTGTAGTGTATCAGTGCTGAATGTCATAGTGATTGATGGAAAAGTTGTAGTAGGGGCACCTGGTGGGTGGAGATTGAAGCTTATTGCCAGAAATACATGGGAATTCCATGCTGTTTGAAAATGGTGCCATTATGCTTAAAAGAAAAAAAATTGAGAAAATATTTGTTTTGAAATGTAGGACTCTTACAATGAAACTTTTCTTAAGTCTTTTTTGATTCTAGATCAGGATTGTTGTGTCTACAGATAGTCCTCGATGTACGACCATAATTGATCCCAAAACCCATGTGGCCAAGTGAGAAATTCGTTAAGTGAGTTTTGCCCCAGTTTATGACTTCTCTTGCCACAATTTTAAGTGAATCACTGCAGTTGTTAAATTAAAGTAACACCGTTGTTAAGTGAATCTGGCTTCCTCATTGACTTTGCTTGTCAGAAGGTCACAAAAGGTGACTCACGTGACCTTGGGACACTGCAACGGTCATAAATAAGAACCACTTGCCAAGCATTTGAGTGTAAATCACGTGACCATGGGGATGCTGCAGTGGTCATCAGTGTGAAAAATAGTCATAAGTCACTTTTTCCAGTGCTGTTGTAGCTTCGAACGGTCACTAAACAAACTGTTGTAAGTCGAGGATTGCGTGTGTATGTTTCTTTTCAACCTCATTTGTTCTAATAAGTAAAAAATAATAATTGCAGATGCCAGGTAGCTTCAGCTGCTTGGGTATCTTTTCAAATGACTTTGTGCTCTTTTCTTTCTGAAAAACCAGGCGTTTGCTGTTCCGAAGTTCAAGCATTTTGCCCCATGATGAAGGCAAAGGAGCGGCAGCATTTGCTCACAAAAAAGTTTCAGAACCTTTAGGCCGTTCAGGTCAATCAAACTGTACTTCTTACTTTATTGAGCCAGTGCAGTGGATGGAGGAAGCGCTATTAGGAGTGTTGGAAGGACAGGTGAGGAAAAGAATCTGATATTTTTTATTTTGAAGAACGTTCAAAACAATAGTTGCTGCTTTGCTAAAAGCTGAACAAAGGCTGTGACCTATTTAAATGTTGGTATATACGTTAAATAATCTGAATATGGGGAAAGCACCTGTAGCTTGCATACTAGATGGAGGGAAGTATGCTTAGCTCTTCTACAACCTATCATCCAGGTAAGTCTGCCAAAGCTTGGCTTATGTTTGGAAAAGGAGTTACCTATCCTTCCCTGATACTGTTCATTCTCTGTTTAGCTTTCTGATCAGTTTGGCAGCAGATGTTATGGACCATGTTGAAGTGAATCCTCCCTAACTTAATTCATGATCCACAGTAGAATTGAAGTTGCTCACACATGCATTGACCTGGCCCCAGTATATACTAGAGCCATGATGGCGAACCTATGGCATGCGTGCCACAGGTGGCACGTGGAGCCATATCTGCCGGCACCAGACCCATTGCCGTAGATCAGCTCCAGTGCGCATGCGTGCATGTGCCAGCTGATCTTTGGCTGGCCACGCCCCCTCCCCTCCTAGGAGTCTCCACACAGCCCGTTTTGAGGTAAGTAAAGGGATCGCACGGAGGCCCTGGGAGGGTGTTTCTGGCGTCCGGAGGGCCTCTGGGGTGGGGTGGGGGTGACCGTTTTCACCCTCCCCAGCCTCCAGGAAAGCCTCTGGAAGCTGAAGAGGGCAAAACCCGGGCCTTCTGGGTCTACCGGAAGTTTGGAAATGGACCATTTCCGGCTTCTGGAGCACCTCTGAGGGGGTGGAGGAGGCCCTTTTTGCCCTCCCCAGGCTCCTAGAAAGTGCCAAAAGTAGGGGGAGCGCGTGGTTTGTGTGGCGTTGGGCATGCGTGGGGGGAGGGCGCATTGAATTATGGGTATGGACATGCACATGCGCGATTCCCCCTGCTCCCTCCCACTTTTGCCACGTAGAGCATGGATACCATGTAGAATAACTGATAAATGATAACTAAATTTATTCAAAGAGAATTATCTACTCATAAACTGTTTTGAGACGTTGTGGCATTGTGAAAGTTGTAAAACCACCAGATTTTTTGCTACATGGTCTGTATACAAGATGCAGCATCGCAGCAGATTTCCTCAAGGTAAAATTATTTCCAATTCTTTTTATGGCAGTAATTTACAGCAGGAATTAATGGATGGAAAGATTTTGCTTTCTATTCTTGCTGTCCTTTGTTTAACTCTAAAATGTAAATCCTTCAGAGATATAATTGATATATGGGGTCAGAAATTAGTAGCTATATTATCAGCAATGTCACCAATAATGTCTGCTTCTATGGATGCCAATGAAAGAATGGAAGATACGAAACAATTTTTTTCTTTGAGATCTGGCAGAAATTGTATAACCAGAAATACTGGGTAACAAAAAAAGGATAGATTATAAGATAGGGAAGGCAGTTAAAGCGGAAACATGAGACAATAGAAGGATTCTGACAATGACTTTTTACTGGATGCACAAAAGAAGTAGGTTAAAACTTTGAAAATGAAAGTGGAATTACAAATAATAAGCCAAGAGAATGACACAGATAATGACTTTTTACTGTATTTACAAAAGAGGTTTGCTAAAGTCTTGAAGAAACTTTTGGAATGGAAAAAAGAAAAATTGAAGAGAGACCAAATCCTACAACAATTTCTGAATGAATTAAAGTTCAAGATTGTTGAAGTAAAAGGAGTGAATATAAAGTTTGTTCATATTTCTATAAAGCTCTGGTAATCCTTTATAGACTTTTTGTTGACATTAGGATTTAAAAATTGGTGATTTATAGATTTG
>JANHFT010002716.1:126614-136687 GCA_032467955.1 Pseudoxenodon macrops | reverse complement strand
TTTATGTATACTGAGAGCACATGCACCAAAGACAAATTCCTTGTGTGTCCAATCACACTTGGCCAATAAAGAATTATCTCTCTCTATATATATAAATAGCTAGGCTATTAATATTAAATGAAACAATATGAGAACAAAGGGAATTGCAGCAATAGAATAATAGAGTTGTATCTATTTTAAAACCACAAAGAAAAGTATTACTGAACAAAGTTCCACTGACAACTATATTATAGGTGACAGAGTATTGTAAGCATGTGGAATCTACCAGTATATATATGAATGGGTTATTCTATATACCTTCATGGAAAATTAAACTAAGTTCAATAAAAAGAAAAGATAGATCAAGACGTTTTATTGAAATGTAGCTTCCCTTTATTATATCAGGATCATGTGTGTTTGTGTGTCTGTATGCATACATACAATATACATACCTACGTACAATATATATATTCTCTCTGTGTGTGTGTGTATTAATTTTGGATTATCCTATGGCACCTTTGGAAGAAATGAAAAGTTGAAAAGTCGTATCTCACACATGGGCCTAGAAAGAAGTGCAGTATTGATAGAAGATATGAAGCCCGTATAGATTGGGTAGCGTATGAGAAACTGAGAGAGAGAGAAAATGAACAAAAGGGAATTTGGAGATCCTGGCAGATTTCAAGAGAATGCCAGATGGAGGACACGTTTTCTGAAGTTTTTAAAAGAGGCCAGGAAGAGGTGGACGGTATCAGGGAACAAGATGAATGCTTTCAAGGGGGTTGGGATAGCATGTTTTAAATTCAGGAACCAAAGCAAATTGTGAGAAGAAGCATATTGTGAGAAGAAGCATGTGTGTGCTTTAAATGGTCTTCTAAGGGCCACATCATTACAAGAAGAGACACCTAGGAGTACAGGGTTTTGGGTAGTAAAGAAAAAGGAGGCCAAGTTTCAGTTGATTTGATTTAACTCACAAAAAGTTTCAAAGTTAAGGGTTCCACATGTTTCATGCTTGTTTTTTAAAGGCAAAAGGCCAGAACAGAATATCAACTGTCCTTTCTCTCTTGATTCTCTTGTAGGCTTTCTCCTCCAGGGCTCAAACCCGGCTATCACGCTTGCAGTAGCAAAATTCTGTGTCGCTGCAATGTCCACAAGAAAAAAATTGGTTACAGAATTATAGCTGACAACTTGTGCCAATTTTTTGGAGATATCTCTAACATTTTTTGGAAAAATATATTTACTCATATACTAATCGGCTTTCCACTCTTATAAACTAAGGAGTGACCGTAACGGTTTGAGAATATGTATTTTCTAAGCAGGGATGTTATTATCCACTATTAATGTTAGTACTATTTTTTAATACATTGTAAACAGGGATGTATATTGCTGGTCAATGACCGTAATAATAAAGTTATTCTTATTCTTGTAGCTCCTGTGCCCAAAATGTACATCAAAGTTGGGTTCTTTTCACTGGCATGGTGAGCAGTGTTCCTGTGGTCATTGGGTGACTCCAGCTTTCCAGATTCACAAGAATCGCGTTGATGAAGTAAAAATATTGCCCATTGGGGAGCCACAGAATGTGGGAAAGTGAACTTGGTTTGTATTAGGACAACTGCATACACCTGGCATAAAGAGACACAATTTAAGCAATGCTTTAAATATCAGTGGCCTTGTGCAGTATTTTTCTTTTGACTTTACAATAATAGTAGACCAAATATGCAGCAGAGCTAATTACACATCACAACGGAACATTTCTTGAAATAGTTTTAATTTCTTAAACTGAACACTAAAATTTGTGGTTGCAAATTGTGGTCAGAGTATATTTGCACAACATGACTGCTACCAACCAAGATTACTGTAGTTGCAAATATGTCTAGAGGCTCTTCCTTCTGAACAACTCTGCATTGTGTATGTGAACTGCATTTTTCCAATAAAAATAATTCCTGAAAGTTTGGTTTGTGAGTTTATGACCAGAGAGGGAACACAGGCAGGATGTTAAATTATAGAGATGCTCAATTATCAAAAATATAATTGAGGTTTGTTAGAAGATCTCATATGAGATGTGCTTCTGTAAAGATAATTCTTCTGAAAGTTGAGGAGTTTAGAAGGAGTGGGCTGCTCACCTCAGCTTCTGGGAGTTTTGCCACATGTATAACCAGCTGCTCAAATACAAATCTTGGCAAGTAGCCTATTGTATGAATGTTTAATCCATTTCCAGCAAGATGTGTTCAGCATGATTCTCTTGAGGAATGTTGGAATTACTACAGTTAAAAAATTCAAACCATATTTGCATATTCTTTTTAATTTTGTATAATTTGATTTTTTAAAATTCTAATGTTCTTGTGAAGTAGAATTTGGCAGTCAGAGCTATATTGAACTGCATACAATGGAGTTAAAATGGTCAGGGCAGTTTATGATAGAATGGTAGCTGAGATTAAAGTTAAAAATCAGAAATCTGAACCCAACATAAACCCCAAGGACAAAAAAAAAACAAAAAACTTATAGAAGCAGCAGAAATGTCATAAAACAAAGTCCAAAAATCTCCCTTTCAATTACAATCGCCTAAGGAGAAGAAACAACGTGTGAGGCAGTTTTGGAGGGAAATGTGAAGACTACATTTCAAAAGAAGAGTACTGTACAGCAGTAGAAGGGCCTGGTCAATGCTACCCACCTACCTCTTCTTCATAGACTTAAGTGAAGTAAGCAAGGGCTTTCCAACCTATCGGTACTCATAGAAGGACTATTTATCTACAAACAGGCTGATTAATCATTGTCACTTATTTACTGTTACTTATAAAAATCAGAAGAAGTGTTGGGCATACACTGAAACACCTTCCTGACTCCTGCAAGTTTAGAAAAGGCTAAGGAATATATGTTAACTTAATAGCTTATAATGATAGCACTATCTTGTCCAATAAATATAGTTGAAACTTGCTGGATGTTCCATATTTCCAATCAAACATCATGCAACTTTATACTACCATGTTAAGATTTATATTTCTGTGTTGCAGTCCTTTTCTGGCTTTTAGTAATTAGTTTATTTTTTATGGCATTAAAATGTAACTCTACTGTTTTAATCTGATGCTTATTTAAATGCATACCCATATAACTGGTGTATGGGTTTGTAGATCTTAGTTTTATGAATTCATTTTTATGATTTCTGATTGCCTTTGTATTCCCTTGTATTGTTTTCACAGTTAATATTTTTAAAATCAATTTATACCATCATAACTTCAAAGTTGCTGACAATTATTACAGTTCTACATTTTAAATTCTAATTAGAGTCATTCATAAAGTTTAAATAGCTTTGTGGACTTTAATATTGAAGTTTTCTTTTTATTGTTTGATATAGAGAGACACCTGGATGTAATTTATACTACTATACCTGTTGCCACTAAAGATGTTTTTGGCAATAAGTATTTTATTGTATTTAGTTTATCCTAGTAAAGCTCTATCAAATTATACTAGCCTAGTATTTTATCATGTTAACTGGGCACATATTTAAATTTAGTGCTGTTAATTTCCACAGCACTAAACACAATAAAAATAGATTTTTCCATATTTTCTATTCTGCCTGGAATTTTCACCTTGTAAATCTCTAGGCCAGATTGCCAATTGATTGCTCTGTATTTTCTCCCATTTCCTTCCAGGTGTTTTTTCTTTTTCTTTTGGTGCTCATTTATTCTTCTGAAAAAGTATCATTACAATTCAAAAGGTGAAGACTATTTTAAAAATATTACTCTGACTCCACATTAACATATGCATACATTGGAGGCAATGCTATTTCACTTTCTTCATTTCATACCTGACCACAGATTTTCAGTTACCTTTTCTTCTATTAAAGGCTCCTGCTCTGCTGCACCAAAAGTTATTTAAAAAATGAAAACAAAAAGAACACTTTTCTCCTCCTTCCTTTGAAGATGATGGCCTTAAATGGTTTTATAGTGTCTATTTAATGGGTGCTCTATGTGGGAAATAATTCAACCTCTGAACAGTCTGATTCATAATAATCAAAATCAAACACATGCAAGAGTCAAGCCAAGGCTCTGAATTGAGGTTGGAACAACAAACATCTATTCTGACTAGCATAAAAATGGCTGTTTTGAATGGTATTCGAGCTGTTCAAAGTGCATGATTGGACTGTTTAGTGCCCAGTTTCTATTTACAAACTTTTCAAACAAACCAGTACAGAGAAGCAAGTCAAGACCAACTTAATTTGTGTGGAACAAAGTGACAGCAAAGTATTAAGAAGGAAGCAGCAGTTAAACACACAAAAGAATATTGCTTGCAACTACAGAATTCCCTATTAAGTGGCCTATGCGAAGAATGGGTTGTTTATGGGTTGTGCTGTGCTTTAGTATGTAGAGCAGTGTTTCTCAACCTTGGCAATTTTAAGATGTTTGGACTTCAACTCCCAGAATTCCCCAACCAGCAAAGCTGAACTCCAGATATCTTAAAATTGCCAAGGTTGAGAAACACTGATGTAGAAACACATATGTGAATGTAGTACTGTGCTTCCCATATAACTTACAGCAAATGCTATAGAGATTTAGGTAAATGCAAAGACAACATTGGCTTGTTGAGATCTGGCATGCATTTGCACTCGGTGTATGTTGTGTTGAGCCAGTGATGGGTTCAGAGTGCTTTTAGAATCACCAAGACTTGAAAACCCATCTTGTTACATATTTGATGGGGAGCTTTGATGTTCTTGGATTCTTCAGCTGATTCAAACCTTTGCTGATTCAAGTTGTCTGTGATTGCTGCTTCTCCTGTTATGAGCTTTCAAGATGTGTAAGGCTACTCTTTAAGGTCAGTTTTTTTATTCCCTTTCTTCATACTCTGTTTATATATAGATGCAATGTTTACCTTATAATGATTTAAGTGCAGTTCTGGGCTACAATCAAGTATTTTTTTAAAAAAAGGTAAACCATAAAAATAACCCATGGTGAATAATATCATTTGTATTGGCTTGTCATGATTCCTTTGTTCTTCTCAAGAATTCAGTGCACTTGCTGCTGTTAAATGGCTAAGAGTCTGTTCATTGCTAAGTAGATAGTAGTACAAAAATAGTATCGGAGAGTTCATTCTTGTTTCCCTCTCTATTGCTGAAGTTCCTTTGGATTCAACTGAACATTGATTCTCTGTTAAGAATGCCAAGGTGTATTGAGATTCTAATTCTGTTTCAGATCTACCCTATACGGGATTTAAAAAACAACATTAAAATATTTCAAAAATGATATATTTGGCTAATTTTTGTCATGTTTGTTTGCTGGTGATATCCTTCACTGCCACCCATTTACTCATGTGATATTAGAATGAAAAGCAAGGGAGAATGGGACTGATACCAAATTACACTATTTTTTTATGCCTGGAATACACAAATCATTTTGAGCTTCATGTTTCAACTAGCCAATTTTAAATACAACATTTTTGTCATGTTATGCAAAATTCTGTTGCTTGTTGTGGTAATTAATGAAAGGACCAGATCTTGGATCCCTAAAACCTTGATTGAAGAGAGCATACAGGGGACATGGTTGCCATTAAATCTAAAGGTCTATTATATCCAAAATGCTGTCATTTAAGGGTAATAATTTCATATGTGTAATTATGCAATTGGCATAGTGGTGTCTTCTGCAGCAAAACCGTGTTTTAATTGACAATTTAATGGACATTTCTTGCAAAAACAAACCACAGCACATTTTGATCCCTAATTGACATCGGTCTAAAATTCCTCAAATTTTCAGTCGTGGCCATGCTGGTTAGGGATTTCCAGGTATTCAAGTCTTGCCATCTGAGTGACCCTAATAGGAAAATGCTGTTGCAGAAATGAAACTAGCCATTCAACCCCTTAGCTCTTCCACTACTAGTAGTCTCCCCAGATCTCATGGGCCCACTATATTTTCTGGGATAGGAAAGTATGCAATTGTTTGCATTTTCTGTCATTTCACAAAGTTCCAAGGTTCAGGTGCAAAATCAACTGGATCTGGAAGAAATAATTGCCCTAGTTTTTTCAGGCAGACCTGACTCATGCATAATGTAGGCTGTTTCCTGGCTCAGTACAGTTTGTAAGCTCATCTTAGCTATCAGTGCAGGAACCTTCAAACTTTGCCTTTTTAGGAACACAGTTAACCATCTGGTGATTGAAAAACCACTTGTTCATGAAGTTGTACTACTCAGATAATTGGCCTAATTTGCTTTTTCCCAAATAGAACTAATCTCTACAGCATAATATACTCTTTCACTAACTAATAAAAATTATTGGAAGCTTTTTCTGGGCAGGTTTCAAAGTATACTACAATTTCTGAAAACAGGTTTGGATAGGATTATATAGTTCAAAGAATGTAGTAAGTGTAATGTCACAGGTGAAATGGGCAGGGTAGAAATTTACCAAATAAAAATAAAACGTGTCTGGTTTGATATTTGCCCTGGCCAATTTGACCACCTAATGAGAAGGAAGGACTCACTGGAGAAGAACGTAATGTTGGGAAAGATTGAAGGCAAAAGAAGAAGGGGATGACAGAATGAGGTGACTGAATAGAGTGATGATTTAAGCATGAGCTTAAATGGACTCCAGAGGATGGTAGAGAATAGAAAGGCCTGAAGGAACATTGTCCATGGGGTCGCAATGGGTCGGACATGACATTGCAAGTAACAACAACAACAACTGTAAGAACCCACAAATGAAAACTACCACTTTAAGAGCTAGGTGAAGAAACTGAATTTATTCAAGATTTTGGCAACTTCATCTCAGAGATCATACAAGATTTGTATTTTTATTTCGGGCCTTTAGGCTGACATTAGTAGAATTGTTAATACAATTGGATGTTGAGAGTGGATATGCTCTTTGCTTTATCATTAGTGTTTGGATTTTATCAAGTCCAAATTTATATCATTAAGAATTGTGAACTTTGGGGAGCTACAGGGCTAGTTAAAAGAATTATTATTTCATGCAGAAGGAGACATTTGTAGGTGATTTGCAAAAAAGGGACTGTCAATATAGGACTGTCAACATCTTTTCTATTTTTTCTCTCTACAAAGGAGCAAAAATTCAAGCAATATTTATAGCATACTTTTCCAAGCCTTTCCCCCCTTTTTAATGATTACTTTTTTTGATAATAGTTTAATTTTGTAATTTTAGTAGCATAATAAAGATGTCAGCTTTCTGTTCAAAATGGTGCTGGGATACATAGTGATGCCACCAGAGGGAGCAAGATATCAGAACTCTGGATTCTCTTAAACTCAGGCATTTTCTGTCATGGTAACAGTTGTCTAGCGTCCAAGACTGAGTGCCTAAAATGAATTCCCTTCTCTGTCCAACCTAGATTTCCTTGTCTTCCTTCCTAAGCCAGTCTTGTCAAATGAACCGTTCAATATACAATGTACATAGAAGTATAAACTGTACTGCATCTCAGTAAACAGGGCATAAAGAGTTTGAATATTTATTTCTTCTGGCTTAAGGCTTAAAAAAAGGAAAACTAACAGCTGGCTTCCTTAGGTTTTCTCACTAATTACCCATTGCCTAGAATCCATAGATCCCCTAAGATCTGGGACATTTATAGCTGCTATTCTTCTTCCTCCTCCTTTTCAATCTTAAAAATAGTAGTCGACTTTGAACCATTGTTGAGTAGTGTGGTTGTTAAGCAAGACATCACACGAACACTACTTGCAACCTTCTGTGTTGGCTTCCCCATTGATTTTGCCTGCTAGGAAAGTTGCAAATGGCAATCAGGACACTGCAGGACACTCTGACTGTCATAAATGTACATGGTTGCCAACTGCCCAAATCACAATCATGTGACTGTGGGGACATGGCAATGGTAAGTCTAAGGACTGGTCGTAGGTCACTTTTTCAACACTGTGGCAACTTTGAATGGTCACTAAACAAAGAATCACAAGTGAGAAGTACCTGTAATGCCAATAGACACCAAGAACCAAACATTTTAAAGTTTTTGGGAGATGTAACCAAGAATGGAAAATCAAATACAGCTATGAAAGTAACCAATTAAAAAAATAATCCAAGACTGATGCTGACTGAATAGTTCAAGAAGCAAACCAGCACAGAAAACTTCAAATCCCTTTTTAGCTCAGCCACATCCACATCTGAAAGAGCCCATAGCCACATAATGGTAATTAAAACAAACCCTCTGCTGGCTACATAGAGCCCTGCTTTTATGCCGCAATGGGTGGTGCTTTCCCAAGGTAATAAAATATCTTCAGGGAGAAAACAAATTCACATTCCTATTTATAACAAGACTGTTAATTTTGTTTTTTATGCAAGACAGCATCCTTGGAATACTTTGACCAGATTCATTATTTGAATATAAAGAATTATTGATTAGATTGCCTTGATTGTTAAGAATTCTAAAATATGCACTCTTTAAACTTGCACAATGGGTGACTCTAAGGTAGGGGTGTCAAACTCAAGGCCTACGGGTCGCATCTGGCCCATGGGGTGCTTAGATCTGGCCCACGGAGCAGCCCTGGAAACAGTGAAGGACCAGCCTATGGCGCCTCTGCCAGTGAAAACAGAGCTCGGGAGGTTGCAATGGCCTTCTACAACCCTCTGCCAGTGAAAACGGAGCTCGAGTGGGCCCCATGGGGCTCTCTCGAGCTCCGTTTTTGCTGGCAGAGGGTTGCAGGAGGCCATTGCAGCCTCCTGAGCTCCATTTTCACTGGCAGAGCACTTGGGCCACCACAGGTGCCCTTGACATGAGTGATGTCAAGTTGGCCATGCCTACCTTGGCAACGCCCCCCCCGCCCCCAAGGTCAAACACAACCCTGATGCAGCCTTCAATAAAATCGAGTTTGACACCCCTGCTTTAAGGAAGATAACAAAATGATACTTTTTAGTACTGAAACCCAGTTCTGCATAATTATACAGACTGTATCTCAAATGTTCTGCTAGCATTAAAATGAACCTCAACCATGAGTTGCCCAAATTCCAGGGTCTTGCATAGATGGTGAAATTATGTAGAAGGCCTGTATAATGAGCTCCATTTGAGCATTTCCAGCAATGATACAAGATTTTTTTAAATATATGGTATTATGAGTCAAATGTAAGACATGTTTCATTACAAAGATTAAATTTTGCTATCAGTCCTAGAATAAAGATAGAATTACAAGACCTCATCTTTATAATTCTTAGTTGCTCTCATATATACATTCTCATCAAACTAGAAATATATTCTAAAATGAAGCTGAAGGAGTAGAAGGAAGATATAGGGCATGAATATCTGTTGATTTGATAGTTACGGTTTTCATTCTTCATTTGTACTTGAAGGCTTCAGAGGGACCTTATAACAATCTATGATTCAGACCAGCTCAGCTTATAACCTTCCTTATGACCTTCCTTATTGAGTTTCCATTATACATAACAATCTTAATAATCATGCAGTTATATACAGTATCTTTGGTGGGATAGAAATATGCACTGACTTTGCATACATCTTATACTCAGAATAAAATGGGCTAAATTTGAGATAGCTTCTCACTCTCAGGGGCAAAATGGACATCTATCCTTTGCCCACTTGTTGATTCAAAAACCTGAGTTCTATTTCCAACATTGAGAACTCAACCATGTATCAAAAAGATTTTTTCAAAAAGGTGTTTTGCTTGCTATTCTTATACTTTTGAAGTGGAAACAATGATGGTGGTACTTGGGCTTAGTGTCTGAAGCCCTGCTCTGAAATTATGACCGGGTCACTATCTTTCATCCAAACATGTCATTTTGGTGTCTGGAATGAGAGAATCTTTCATTTAACCATTTGCTCCCTTCCATTATTTCCTATCTCCCATTCATAGAAGTAACAAGGTCAGTATCTCTCTTTTTTGATTGGTGGAAGATCTGGGTTTTGTTTTCAGGAACGCAAATTATTTTCGTTTGCTTTTAACTCTTCCCTTTGAACAAAATCTAGTCAAGACGTCTGAAAACATGCATTTAATTGCATTTTTTCTGCATCCTCAAAACTAAACATAAATATGGATTCTTTTAGAGTGTTCAAAGTAGAATAGTTTGATACATAGACTTCTCATTATTCCTATCACCATCTCCTCCCACTTACGACTGCAGGACTGTAACTTGTTGCTTGTATCCTATG
>JANHFT010002716.1:83232-95580 GCA_032467955.1 Pseudoxenodon macrops | reverse complement strand
AGGGTCATGCAGCAATAAAAAACTAGCTTCTGTGCATGCAAAGAAGCAAAAATTAGCTTCTGTGCATGTGCAGAAGTAAAATACAAGATGGCAGCGCCCACGGAGACACTAATGGAACCGGCTCCGTGATGTCACCTCGGAGTTACTACCGGTTCTATAGAACCGGATAGAACCAGTAGGAACCCACCTCTGGTGCAGATGATTATTATGGGAAGAAGAGAATGACCATGAGTTCTTAAGTCTTCAGTTCCCACAGATCCACCTCCTTGTTTGCAGTTCCGTTATGAGCTAAAATGGGACCACTGCAAATGATGAAAGCTGCTGTAGAGTGTGGATGAAGGGAAAATTTACAAGACGCCAAAGAAAAAGGCAAGAATAAGGTTATGAAGTCAGGAGCAAAAAAATTGATTAAAGCAATGAGGAGAGATGGAAATCTAAATTGGCAAGGGAGAGGTATGTTAGGCCTTCAAACATATGGTTTAACTAAAGGTACTTTGCTAAAAATGGCAAAAGATCCATGATATAAAGAGCAGCTGGATGAATCCCAGCACTGACCAATGTCAAGAAAGACTTTTGAGGCTGGAGGGGAACCATAAAACCCTGACTTTTAAGAAACCCATCATACACTGACAGATGACTCTTTGTATGAGTGATTATGTGAGAGCACAGATAGGAAACAGTAGTAATAAATAACAATCTCATTAATGCAATTGAGTTTAGTAAATTAAAGGGATGTTCTCATGCTTGGTTTGTTTAATATTCCACTTTAATGATTCTACAGAACTGATTACTCTGGCCTCTAGGGGGATGGGTTAAAGTTAGTTAAATAGAATTAAGCATAACAATTTGGGAACAGTACAGGCTAAAAAAAAGTTTAAAAAAAATTAATATTCATACCCACTTGATGGGATTATCTATTATTTATTAGTACAAGTGGTGATTGTTATAAACCATTGCTCAATTTCAGCCATGACCAATTTCCTAGAACAGGAGCTTGAATATGCTACATAGCAACATATTTAATCTTTTTCAAAAATAATCTTCATGGGTTAAAAATTAGGCCCCTAAAAAGATAACTGGGAAAGCCATTCCCTAAATAACCCAATTAGTTGCTCAAAACTTCAGCAGTTTTGGAGTGATGCAATATTTGTAAATTATCTAATTTGACATACCTTCTATCCTTTGAGATTACCTTTCTTAATTTGGACCCTCAGATTAAATGATTGCATTGGACTTTTATGAGAAATTGCACAGATGTACTGCTTTTGTGTGTGTGTGTGTGTGTGTGTGTGTTTGTCAATGGGTGACTTTTTAAAATAGCTGCTACTCTGAGTTGCTATGGTAATGAGTAATGTTTTTAAGAAACGTTTGGAACCAAATGACCAAGGTTTAAAATATCTGACTTCATACTTTGGTTAAAATATAATGTTTTCTTGTTTGTAAATTTTATAACAGTGAAATAAAAGGCAACTTAAGGAGCCTTTTCACATTTCAGCATATCAATCACTTTGGGAACAGTTCTGGGAATGAACTCTTGATCTGATTGAAAAACCATCCATTGCTACTTGAACCTAAGGGGAGCAATGATGACAGCTGATACTTTTAATCTTCTAAAGTAAGTGTTGAAAAGAAATGAATAACTGGAGACACTAGAGAACGGAAAAGTGGGTTATGTGTCTCACAATTATAAGTAAGCAATGTCTGTTTTATGAGAAAGTTCAGGGTTTTGGGGGACAGTGAGTTAACTGCACAAGATATTTCAAGCAATGTTTTATATTTTGGCAGCATGTTTCATGTTTGAAAGGAGATTCATCTCCTGTCAACTAAAGTCAGGGGGAAAAAGAATCAAATTTCATTTATTTTGTGGAACATCAAATACTTTTTCTTGGCTTTTTTTGATCCCCTTCTCATTTATTTTGTGATACATTTTACATATAATTGTAATGGTATGTAGCAGGGGTGAAATCCAGCAGGTTCTGACATGTTCTGGAGAACCAGTAGCGGAAATCTTGAGTAGTTTGGAGAACTGGCAAATACCACCTCTGGTTGGCCCCAGAGTGGGGTGGGATTGGAGATTTTGCAGTATCCTTCCCCTGGCATGCTCACCAAGCCATGCTCACCAAGCCACACTCACAGAACCGGTAGTAAAAAAAATTGGATTTCACCACTGGTATGTAGGAATGACCTTGGCATCCAGGAGGAACCCACAGTCCAGGCAATAATCTGATAAGAGGCAGCTCAATCTCCAGGAGGAGAAAAAGCATGGGAAACATTTTGGAAATTTTCCTAATTTTCCAGAGATTTAAAAGGGAGGGGTTTTTTAAAGAAATATTTTCAATCTTTCAAGATTCTGTTAATGTAATTTTACAATAAAAAAGGATTAGTTTATCTGAAGACAATTAGTTCTGGTCTGCACTACCTTGCAAGGCAGAATCACTCTTGCAAGACAGAAAATATTTCTCCCCATCTCTCTTTTTAGCCTCCAAAAAGCTAAAGAGGGTCCCTTCTGAAATGCCTCCCTTGCTTTTTTCTACCTGTAGACTGAGCTGCCTCTGATCAGATTAGGCTGCAAGCCTTCTTTCTGTCTGCCAAGATAATTTCCACACAAACATTGCAATAATACACTTGAATGAAAATGTTTCATTGACCATTAAGTTTGGCTTTGAATTATTCTGTATTATTTTGTCCCACAGGATTAGATTTGCCTATATAATAGGACTATTTAAAAAAGAAGCCTTCCTAATATAAGAGAAAGATAAGATAAAATTGCATTTTTGAAAGGACCCATACTTTTGTTGTTTGACAGAATTAGCCAATATTGTGAAGGCTTAGAGGTCTCTGTGGAGAAAAAAAACTGCCAAATTTGGCAGTAAATGTGGTAAGTGAGTCTCTGAAAATTGGGGTTCATTTAAAAAAAAATAGTACCACCATTTCTGTGGTGTATAATCTCTATGCACATTTCTAGATTCTGTTAAAAAGTACATTTTAACAGAATCTAGAAAATTTCAAAAGGATGAGTGCAGTGGTTTCAATGTTTGTATCTGTTTCTTTTTATGGACCTGTGCCTGCACTTTTTCTTTAAAAAAAAGAGAGACCGTATTATGATTATTGCAGGCAACCGATTCCTTCAAAGCACTTTGATTACTTCCATAGAGTAGAAACCGGAGGTGATTGTGGTTTGACTTTTCCTCCACTCAGAAAAGAAATGCTTTCTGGAGGAAGAATATCTCAAGGTAGCATGTTTGCTTCCTATAACTATCTGCCTTTGCTGCAGTGTTCAGGAGCATCAAATCATCCTCCATAGTTTTTGACAGTCCAAATTTAGTTTAGGTTGCTTTGTGTTAATCCTGCTTTGCCTTGTGTAGCCCCAGAATCACTCTGAAGAAATTCAGGCATTTTGTTAGGAGATGGCAACAATTCCCATGTACAATTCTAATCAAAAGATTAGATATCTTATTTAACCAAAATGAGCACTATGAAACAAAAGATAATGTTATATTTTTTACACACACATATATGTGTGTGTAGGAAGCCAGCTAATTTAGTGTAACACACTTTCTGGTAAACTTGCAGCTTTTGCTACAGTGCACATCATTGTCAGAGAAGATGCAAACCTGAAACTCTAAGCTATTTTTATGATATTTCAAGATGATTTGACCTTGCCCTGTGCTCATTTTTCTCTCAAATTCCAACCATCTTTACCCCTGGTATTGGACTGTGTTCCTACAGCACAATTCTCCATTATAGGACATGTTCACAAATTTGGGTTTAAATTATAGGGATTAATAAATTTGTCATTAAATAATTGAGCAGACTACAAAATAGTGTCTGAACATTTTGTCTGAAATCTCTAAATTCAGAAGAAGAGGAGACTTTAGTGTTTGTCTACAGACTAGCCAACTGGCATGCCCAGAATTTGCACAAAATCCAGACAACCAAGCCAAGGAAGTTTAATTAAGCTATGATGAAACGGAACACAGGTTTCTTTAAACCTAAGCCATTAATCTTAGGGAGAGTTCTGTTGAAAAAAAACCTGTAGTGCTCTGGGGTTGAAATATCCCCCAAAAAGTTAGAATGAGCTCTGAAAAAACTGATATCAAGAAAGGTTCATTTGCGGTTTTATCATTTTACGTATAAAGTCTTTCTCTTCAGTAAGAAACACAGGGAGAACTGATGATAGAATGCCACTGCCTGATATTATTGCCAGGAGTGAGAAAATAGATGGACATCTAGGATAATTGAGGCTTCCTTCTGAAAAACACTGCCAGAAAAACTGCAGGGGGCAGTAACCAGGAGTCAAAACTGACTGCAAGGTACAAAATTGAATTTGAATGTGTGGTACAAGAAGATAAGAAATCAAAAACGCAAAGAGACAAAGGCAATAATACACATTGGATAACAGAGATTTTTCTTTTTTTAGGCAGTGTGTTTCTCACCTGGACAATTTCTGGGTATGTGGACTAACTCCCCAAATTCTCTAGCATGCAAATTGAAGTCCATTCATCTAAAATAGATGATGTAATTGCTTCTCTTAAAATGAGAATTTTATATCCCACTGAGCAATTAACATTTAGATCCTGTTTGAGGAGGAATTTTAGAATAATAATTGTAGTAGAAAAATCACAGGCTAATTTTAACTGATGATTATTATTAACTGATTATAGAAAACATTCCAAGTATTTGGTACACTTTTATAGTATTCCCATGTTTTATAACAATACAAAAAGATTACACATCACTCTATTGGCGTCCCTCTGCTTTCTGTCAATGAAAGAGATTGTTACTTCCAATGAAAACTGTAATAAGGTTCATGAAGTCAGCTCAGGCAAATTAATGTATAAAGAAACTATTTCTAGAAAGCTATGATTTGAACATTATCATGTTGCTTTCTGCACTTGCTTGGTCTCCTCAGAATAAGTGATATCATCGGGCTTTTGGGTAGAATTTTTTAATGTAGGTAATTCTTGCCACATGGAAGATTAGTTCTGTTCCTAAGAAGAAAAATACTTTGAAAAAAACCCCTGAAAGGCTAATTTGAGCAAGTCATGAAAATAATCCATAGGTGGCACTAACTCTGCTAAAATAAACTATAAATTGTAACCCTTCTAGACTATATTAATGGCGTTGTGAAAACATGTGTGTGTGTGTACACACCATACTTTGGTTACAATTAATTAATAGATGAATGCCCCATGTTTCCATTTAGCTCAATATTCAAGGCGGTTTATAAAGGCAGAATACACATTATAAAGCCAATAAATCAATATTTTTGGTCAAAAGGTTTGTAGATATGTAGAGAATTACTAATGAACCCTGATGTTGGTCATGTAACATAACAAATATATTCAGTTTCTCTTGTTAGCAGTCAAAACTATGTTTTAAAAAGTCAGGAAACTGAACTCTTTCTTTCAATGGATCTGTGATTTCTAAAAGTGTGAGAAAGAACTCTAGCAATTTGTAAAAATTAACTAAGCAATGAAGAGCTTTGAAATTTCAAAAAGAGAGCAACTCACTAAATTTATAGCAGACATTTGCAAAGCTGATTTTATTTTGACAACAGAGATAACTCACAATTACTTGCTGCTGGTTCATTATTACTGGAACTGATTCCCAGATAGGCACAGTCTGCAAGAAGGAAATGCTCTGTATTTAGTGCTGACAAGACATGCAAAGTGGTGTGGTTTATTATGAAGGAAGAAATGAGGGACACCTGCACTGCGTTAAGCCCCATTTCCAGCTTCGTTCTTTCCATCAAGAAAGCCACTTTGAAAGAACAAATTATGACAGTAGGAGAAGAGACAAGACAGAGAAAGAGAGGTGATTCTTGGCATAATTTATTACATCGAATGCCTCTTTGTCAGTGTGACGAAGTAAATATAACAGTTGCCAGGCAACTTAAACAGGTTTGGCATGCTGCAGAGCATGTAGCAATGTGTCCTTCAAAATGAAGGACACTAATCTTCTGAGCTTGGAAAACAGCTTCAAGTGGCAGAAAGGGGTGGCTCAAAGTGGTCCATAGGGGGAGCTGTATCATTAGAGTTTCCCACTCCCACAGCTGTGATTTCTAGGCCAAATGGAGTTGAACCAATCAGCCCTCACGTGTACAGCAACCCCAGCATCTCTCAAAAGCCTGCATGAGCAACAGTATTGTATAAAATGATTGAGGCAATGTCAGCCTTGTGAGGTAGTCCAGCTAAGAAGCACACCCAGAAGTACTAGCTCTAACCATAGCATAAGGTTACATTAACCACATTACAACTCTCCCACATCACCTTTACAGTCCAAGAAACTAGGGAGGATTTGTCATGCCCTCATCCCTTCTTCAGGCTCAACTGCCTCTTTTCTGATGATTGTCTAATCTGTAGTAATTCTGCCTGGCAACTGCTTTAATAATTAGCAAAAAGTCAGGTTTGTGGTTGAGAGTCTATCCTTTGTAATAGGTGGCCCACAGTAAACCTTACTTTGCACTTATTGCTCCCATTTGCAATATTGGGATCCTACACTAAACGATAATTATTAAGGTGGGTGGTTTGCAAGGGTAGAAAAGCATGAAGAGTTTAGTACATTTGGTGTATGGTGTTGGTAAAATTAGGCTTGGATTTTCTTTTTATTTTCTTGTCTCTTTACTTTGGCTTCACATTTTTTATTCTTTCTGCACTTAGCATGATGATGCTTACCCTGAAACGGAATACAGTGTTGGGTACGCATACGTATGGGTAGGTAGGTAGTCATCAGAACTGGAAAAGAAAGAATGTGTTTAGGTTTCATACTCAATATTAGCATTGTATATTACTAGAATTGATTGACTTAGATTAAAAAAGCAGTCTATTTACTTTCTGAAGTTGTGAGAACACCAGGTTCTTTCCTCTTACTGAATTACAGGAAGCAGGCTTTGAGCTAGAGGCTCTATCAGTCCTTGGGTACACTCAGAACCCAAGAAAAGAATTTGAAACCCCAGGAAGAGAATGATTGACTTTGGTGGCCCTGGTTTCAATAGATTGAGACAAGGCCTTCTGAATTATGAGTAACAGAAACACCCACAGTTCTGCCATAGCCATATTGTTGTACAGACTGGAAGGGTGATGAAAAGAAGCACTTTTGTTCTGGTATAATACTGTCCAAGTTCAATCTGGAGGGAAGTTCAATTGGTGATGACTAACACTGCAGCCTACCTCACATAGTTATTGCAGGGTTGAGGACATTAATGAGGTAATACTGGAGCTACCTTGAGGTCCTGGAAGAAAGGTGAGAGGTACATTTCACAATTCATAACAACAACAACAACAACAACAACAACAACAACAATAATAATAATGTATATAAACATGTGGGAAAATGTTAGCAAGCAAATGGACTATTACAATATTTCTTAATACTATGGAGATTATTTTGTGAGCTGATCCTATTCTTTTGCAGAACTGTTGTGGCCACAATTCCATCCAACTGGGTCAACAGGACGAAGATGGCCAAGTCTGGCAGCTAATTAGTTCTGTAGAATGGGACATTGTAAAACCCATATTTGTAGCCATGCTTGATTGTATGATGCCAAGGAAATTGGCAATGCAAAAAAAAAGGAAGAGACCACAGAGGACCTAAGAAAAAGAAAGACCTGCACAACAACTTAAAGGACATGGTTTGAAGCTTGATGAATTGTAATCGAGATATTTGCTGGTGACAGAGAAGACAGAGAAGACAGAGAAAAAATGATCCTAAGCAGGTACAAAATTTCTAATAAAAGCCCACTTGGTTCCACCAGAAAAGGAGGGGTTTGGAATGAATGAATGAATGAACTAGAATGGCAAAAGAAATCCTAGATCTTGTGAATTTTGATCCCCTCCTTCAGCTTCACTCTCAAATCTGTTTAGCAGATTCCCCTGAGCAAATGTTAACATATTATCAGTCTATTATCCTTACTCTTCAGGGCCTTTTATCAAGATGACCCACCGACTGCCATAACATCCGTCATATTACATTCAAACTGTTTAATTGGGAGAGGGAGAATTTAATTGAAGCTCAAGAGCCCTTCTTGATTCTGGTGCTGAGTTAACAACTCCCTTAAAGATAGATATTTTTTTTGGTCCAATCTGCCAAATATCCATCAAATCTCCAAAGTATTTTCATAGTGGCATTTTTAAATAATCCAGTTGTGACCTACTCTGGAAATGTTCTTCCTGAAAGTGGCCTCCCATGTCCACATCAGAGATCAGAGACCTTATTTCCCAATTAAAACCTGGAAAAATTCCAGGATTCTTTCTTTTCCAGAATTATTAAGAGAGAAGTGGGGGGGGGGGAGAGAAACAGTGCTGGCTACCTATTCACCCATATTAACAGCTCAGCATGTTTTCCTACTGGCTGGAGCCATGCCATTGTTATCCCTCTGTACGAAAACAAAGGGGATGAATTAGCCGGTGCCAATTATACACCCGTCAGCCTGCTAAATGCAATCAGCAAGCTGTATGCTAACTGTTTCTCTTCAAAACCATTGCACTGCGTTAATATTGAAAACATCCTCACAGAGGAGCAGGCAGTTTTCAGAGGGGACCAATCAAATCTTGACCACTGTTTGGTTCTCCGTCATTTAGCAGGGAAATCCCCCTTTTGCAATCTTGTTTTAATTCCAAAGGAGAGGCTGTGGGAAATACTAAAAGGGATTCTCAATTGATAAAAAGCTGTTTCTTGCCATTCAGCTTCTCTATTTCAACACTATTCTGAGTATCAAATGTTCTCCTGGGACCACCTCTGTAGAACTGTCACTACCCATAGCGTGTGAGACAGAGATATATTCTTGCCCCTCTACTTTGTAACTTGCAAATAAACCCAATAATCCAAGCCATCACTCCTCTGAATTAACAGGTTCCAGCTCGTTTCAATGCAGATGTGATCACATCTGTCTCCCAGATGAGAATAAAGACACTGAAAAGCCTCTTTCCACTCAGAGAAAAAATAAAATAACAAATTATCAGTTCCTAGTATTTCCATGAAATTATCATTGTATTCATAATTGGCAAATTGATGGGAATGCTATCGAGTAGGTATGTACTTATAATGCCTTGGAATGCTGTTTCTGGCCTCACTATCATAGAGACGCCATTTTTTAAATATCTGATTAGTGTTATTCAGCAAAGCTTTCTCAATTCTAAAGGGGCCAATTTCATCATTGCAGCTCACAAGGTCTTTTTGCCAAGGCAATCTTCCAGTTCCTCTATGATGTCCAAATCTGTACTATTAGAAACATTCTTAAACCTGTTCAATCTAAGTTTAATCAAGCTGTTCTTTTGATCCTAAGAGGCCTTATAACACTGTACTTCATTTAGTGATAGCCAAACAAGACTCTATGAATGACAGAGCTTGCTATTGTTACAACTTTTGGCTTAAGTTATGTTTTTCCCCAGTGGATCTCGTCCTACTAGTTCTCATGGAATCTTAGCCAACCAATGTAATCTAGACAAGAAGCACAATGAGGGGTTTTTATCTTTAGTGTAAAGTCATATTAAGAGAATAGTTCAATACTAAAAGTGTTGCTCCCCTCCTTTCCTTTTATTCTCTGGAAAACTGGGGGTGGGGGGGGAAGTCCTCCTGAAATTTTTCCCATGTTGCCACCACTCCCTCTCATGTGTGGGCTGAGTCATATTTTACATACTGGTTGTCTGGTCTGTGGCTCTCCCTCCTATCTCTCAGGATCATTTGCCACCTGCCATTACAAAGACCACTTAAAGTCAACCTGGTTGATATAAATTGCCATTTTCCAAGGCTCTTGTTGGAAAGCTTGGGTTTTGATAATGCATATAGTGCATCTGGGACATTGATTTTCAAATCAGTTTAAATCTTGAAGTATCTGTTGTTTTTTCCAAACATGTATATGCTAGTCATCTATCATACTCCTGAAGTTCCCTCAATCCTTCGCTTTGGCCAGGTTGGATGCTGTCAGCCATCCTGTTGGGGTGCTACAAAAATATTCTGCCTCATCAATGTATATGTCCTCATGGGGACAGCTCAGTGGAATATTTGAGCCATATGCCCTTTCATTGCTCTCTCTACAGAGAATCATGGGCAACTTTTATTTATCCTGTCTTGAAAAAATTACTTGATAGAGAATGTGACTTCCATTTGTCTTCTCTTGTTGGATCAGAAAGAAGAGATAGTTTTCTAATTCCATGCAACACCAGTGGCAGGTAGGTTGATAATCCTACCAAAGGGAATAAAAGCACATAAAAACAGAGCCCCCTCTTCCATTATGACCTATATGACTTTTTCTGTAAGTGGCAGTGCTGGGAAGGAGAATCACTGAATACCTGCATGAAGGCAATGTACAGGTATAGCTCACCATCCCTAGGGCACGCTAAATGTCCACTATGAAGACATCTCTATTTCTGTCAGAATGTGGGGTATCTTTCTGAGTCTTTTTATGTGGATGGCATCTAGTCATGTCTGGACATTCTATCCAAGGGGCTCAAAGTACAGGAATGTTCAGGTGTGCAGCCATTCCTTACTGATCTTTGTCAATATAATGGCCAAATAAGAACTTCAGGTTCTTCAGATTCTTGCTGGAATCGATAATTTAATTTTTTTAAAGTAAATTTAATCTCAGAGGTCCATTTTTTAAAGGCAAAGAAAAAAAATCAGTGATTGATCTTAAACCAAAACCAATTTACCTCATAACATTTCATGTGTGTGTGCAAATGTGTCCATCTACCCATGTGCTTACACAAATACATTTACAAACCACAAAGAAAAGGCACTTCAACATGACATTGAATGGATTTCTAATTAACCAATACTATACGCATATATACATATAAATGCAGTGGATATAAAGGACATTAAGACAGTGAGAGGGCAGTGCGGTGATTGTATTATTGGCTACTTGGCTAGTTTGTTTGAAGCTCTGTCTGTTTATGGAAAATTATGTCATCTCTCTGTAACAGGCCATGTTTATCAGCTTACAGATTTAGAGAAAATAACAGATGGCAGAAACAGGCAGCAGACAGCAGCTCAGTGATGTTAGTTGAAATTCCAAATCCAGTGTTGAGCAATCTGCTTTCCTACCTTCAACTTAGTTTGGCACTGTTTGCATGCTTTTAACAGTCCTCAAGGTGTCAAATTCCCTGTAAATACATCACTGGTAACTAGTTTATTCTGCTACACTGGAAAGGAAATATTAGCTTTAATAATCATGCCTCTCTGTTCATAGCCTCCAGGATTTCTGGGCAATGATTGCTGATTATATTCCAAACATCTGTGTAGCAAACCTAGATGGATGATCCACTAAGTGATTCCATAAAAATGGGATAAAGAATATGTAATTTGCAGCCTGGCTTGAAAGACAATTTTGCTGGTCTGTACTTGTTAAGTCACCCCCACCCCTACCCCTAAGGACAAAGGGGAAAGACCTCTTGTTTTGGGTCTCAGGATGACTTATTCCCCAAGACAGATCCCTCCTTTTGACTCAAGCCTAGGTTTTGCACTGAATCAGCTGAACTTATTGATCGAGAAGGTTCATAATGGTAAAGACATTCCTGTAATCACACCAAGACCATTTGGGGCTCTGTCAGCAAATACATTGAATATTATGTTTTCCAAGGATTAAATTGCTATTGCCAATCCGTGACATACCCACTATGAGTATATATGTTGTTTGCTTAAAGTAAGGTACCTCTACCTTTATGTGAAAGCACCTATTGTGATTTGAATTTATGGCCTAGCATCATGCCAAGCATCTTTTTTTTAGCTCAACCAGCTATAACTTACCTCACCTACTGGCAATTTTTCCACGATGCAGAAGTCCTCCAGCACTGATGGATCATTGTCCCTTGCTCAGAATTTGTCCAAATTAGGATTTTCACTCCTTTGGAGTTTGTCATACTATTGCATTATTGCAAAGGGAACTTCCAGCTCACTTCTACAGCTTATAGGGTTGGCCTTGTTTTCATGGGAGGGATTTCTCACTGCTTTCCCATACAGGTAGTGGGAGCAGAATTTCCATTTCCATTGCTAAGCAGGGAGTTGCATCAGATTTCATGATCTTATTTGTCATAGTTGAGCGAATCACTGCAGTTAAATGAATCATGCTTGTTAAGCGAATCTGGCTTCCCCATTGACTTTGCTTGTCAGAAGCCAGCTGGGAAGGTCACAAATGGCAATCACACGACACTGGGATGCTGCAACCATTGTGAATACATGCTAGTCAGGGGTGAAATGCTCCCGGTTCGGTCCGGTTCGGTAGAACCGTTACCAGACATGTGGCCTGGTTCGCCATACCGGTAAGCTGGCTGGGGAGGGAGGGAAAAAGGAGAGGAAGGAAGGACTGCAAACCTGGCACTAGACGCAGCTTCAGAGGATAATCCAGGG